>NW_012193720.1:840036-859634 GCF_000504015.1 Erythranthe guttata | reverse complement strand
ATAATATTTAGGGGATAAAAATCTAAAATAATATTTAGGAGATAAAAAAAACTAATAAAAAATTAGGGTAAATGGCAAATATGACCATGACAAGGACATTTTAATCAAAAAAAGGACATCTAACTTTTTTATCTTCCATATAATTGCAGCTCATTCAAACTTATTTTGCAAATAAGCAAAACCCTTTTATATATACCAAAATTACCCTCAATTCCTCAAAACCCCAATTCAACTCCAATTACATGATTTACACTCCAATTTAGCACAATTTTACCAACTAACCAATTTTGACCCTTATTCCGATTTTGACCAGCCACCGACGGAGACCGCAAGTCAGCCGCCGTGGACTTTTTCTTTTTCTTTTTTCAAAATTTTTTTTTTTCTGAATTTTTTTTTTCTGGCAGGTCAACCGCCTGCCTCCGACGTTGACTTTTTTATAGTTATTTATTTATTTTTCTTGAAATCTTTATTTTTTTCTAATCTTTTCTTTCGGCAAGTCAACCGCCGTTGACTTTTTTTTTTTTTAAATTTTGTTTTTCTTAAAAAAATTATTTTAATTAATATTACTGTCTTGACTGCTAAATTACTGTCTTCAACAGTAATTTAATTGTCGATCACAATAATTTAACGATCTGAGTCATTAATATTACTGTCTCAAGTGTTGACGTTTTGGTTTTTTTTTTTCTTTTTTTAATTTTATTGTTTCTTAAAAAAAATATTTTAATTAATATTACTGTCTTGACTTCTAAGTTATTGTCTAAAACAGTAATTTAACTCTCGGAGACAGTAATTTAACTATCAGAGGCAGTAATTTTACTGTATTAATTAATTTAATCGTCTTGACCTGCAATTTTGCCTTATTCGACCATAGTATTACTGTTTCCGTCCGTAATATTACCGTAGCATGCAATAATATTACTCTTTGGGGCAGTAATATGAGTAATATTACTGTTGGGACAGTAACATTAGTAATATACTGTTTTGGTATCCAATATTACTATTTCAGACAATAATTTTGTTGTTAACACAATAATTTAGAAAGAAAAAAAAAATTAAGGTCGGAGATTGGCGGTCAACGACGGTTGACCGGACGGAAAATTCTTTCAGAAAAAAATAGTTTTAAAAAAAAGCCAAAAAAAAAACGACGTTGGAGAACCGCCAGGTCAACGCGGGAATCTTGCTGGAAAAAAAAATTCAGGGTCAAAAAAAGAATTTTTTTTTTCAAAAAAATATTAAAATGGGGGTTAATGAGATATGTTTGTTCAAATCTAGGGTTAATGTGTAATTTGAGGAAGTTAGAGTATAATGGATGAAATTGATAGAAATGGGTATGGTTTTATTTGTAAGATTGTTTTTTTGTGTGGACCTATGTGCATTTAGTTCCTCTCATGTTGAATCAACGGCTCCTTCGACCCTACACCCGGTGATAAATACCGGGCGGGTCTTCTGCTGCCACGTGTTTTTTTTTTTTTTAAAAACCCCTAAAGATATACGCTAGCCGGAAATATATTATATAGATACAAAAAAAAAAAGGACAGGTGGCAGCAGAAGACGCACTCGATGTTTATCACTGGGTGTAGGGTCGAAAAAGTCTTGAATCAACATAATTTGAATTTAGCACAATAACTTCCAACGGCAAGTTTGTTTGGATTCAAAATGAATTGTGTACAAATGCCAAATTTTATACATATTTGGAAAAGTCACAATTAACTTAAAAAACAAGGGCATATTACAAATAAACCCATCAATGGGTACTTATTCATAAAGAGATCCAGACAAAAATCTCCTTTACGAATAAGTCCACACATGGTCCAGATTTTTATAACCCCTCATACTTTAATATGCTCCAATTTCATCCTTAACTTAATTCAACTTCAATTTGACCCCAAATTTCACAAATTATTCAATTTTGACCCAAAACTTTTTTTTTCAAAATTTTTTTCCCGCCAGAATCCGGCGGTGAATTTTCCACTTTTTTTTTTTTTTTTTCTTTCTTCCGTATTCCGGCGTTGACTTTTTTAATTTTGTTTTCTTCTTTTTTTTTTCTGTAACTTTTTTTTTCCCCGTTTAAATAGCAATATTGCTGTGATTGACAGTAATATTAACTATATTACTGTTAAACACAGTAAAATTAACTAAACTATAGTTTAACACAGTAATATTTCTATATTAATCTCTAGCACATCTTATATATAAAAGAAATATATTTTGACCTATAACCCTCGACCTAAACCTATGGGTACTTTTGACAATTCATATCTTAGCAGTTTTTTCATACGGTTTCTCAATAAATAAATAAAATAAATAAAAATTGCCCTCTCATTTGTACAAAATTGAATACACGATGAATATATATAAAACATAAGCTTCCGTATTTTGTGGTTACCAATAAAACTGAATTACGATCATTCTTTAACCGATGCAGTAAAAACTAAACACACGATCTTTCTTTAACCTCTACAACCACGATCTTCATGAGGGACACGATCTCATCTCAATTCTTCATTATCGTACAAATTTTATAGATTCCCTGTGAGATTCCATTGGCTTTTGACATCACTGCTTAATAGTTAATTCCCTTCTTTATCTCCATTCTCAATATTCTTGCTTATCAATAGGTTCGAACACTTCTATTTCCCTACAAATCATTTATTGCCATATCTGATTTAGATTTATGTATTCTTTTCCCTTGCTCAAAATTGCTCTGTTATTTTTTTTATTTTGGTTTTGTAGATACGTATTTTGTTTAAGTTTGCTTACAACATATAGTTTGTGCTCAAAGGTTTCTAGAATTTTTTTTATTTTGGTTTTGTAGATACGTATTTTGTTTAAGTTTGCTTACAACATATAGTTTGTGCTCAAAGGTTTCTAGAATTCGTATGTGTTTATTTTATGGAGTTCTGTTTCCTTAATTTTTTTTCTTTCCGCTGCGCTGCAGGTTAATTTTTTATTTCCCCTTCCATCGAGCAATAACAACCGACATAGAACGAATTGCTCTTCTTCAATTTCTCTTCTCAACCGGTGCAACTTCTCTTCCCCACGTGTTCTCTCACCTTCCCAGGCACATCTCAGTTTCTCTCTACTGGCATTATTTCTCCATCATCGAAAATTTTGGTTTCTTTGTTGATTTTGATGTCCCTTCTTTTCAATAATTAATTTTCATTTTCTTTGATTTGAAGCAAGCGAGCACTAAGATTCGAGTGTTACAAGATTTGTGCTAAACAATGTATCTTTTCGTCTTATATCCTTAGAATAGCAACTTAGCAGAGGAAAATTATTTTTAGCTGTCGTATTATTGTAGCATGTAATTGTCTTATTCTTCTTCTTATAACAAACACTACAAAACCAAGTGGGCAAATTTTGTACGAGCTAGTCACAACAAAATTTAGAATAAAAAGAAAAATCAGAATATTTCAAGGATATTTTATATCTTTGATGAAGTAAAATGGGATCAAATATTTATCTCTCTTCTTCTTCATAAGTAACTAGATGTAATGTTACTTTTACTTATGTGTTCAAGACACATACTTCAAATTAAGTACTCGTTTCTTGAAAATGAAGCAATAATAATTTATTCGGTGTCTTCTAGACACATTTTCATTATGAAATATTTGGCTTGTGTCCTCAAGGCACATAGCAATAACATAAATATTTTGTGATAACACAATAATTTTGTTGTTAACACAATAATTTAGAAAGAAAAAAAAAATTAAGGTCGGAGATTGGCGGTCAACGACGGTTGACCGGACGGAAATTTTTTTCAGAAAAAAAGAGTTTAAAAAAAAAAGCCAAAAAAAAAAACGACGTTGGAGAACCGCCAGGTCAACGCAGGAATCTTGCTGGAAAAACAAATTCAGGGTCAAAAATATTTTAATATTATTCAATAATTTTTTTTATTATAATTTTTATTGTCATGTATTTAAATAATTATTTTCTTCCGTTTTGCAATGGCACCCGTGCAGCGCACGGGTATGGTCATTAGTTAATATTAACACAACAAAACTCATTATTATTGTGTAATAAAGTAATATTACAATGTTGACCGTTCAACATATGTAAACATAATAAAAAAAACCAAAAGAATTAATATTAGTGTGAGTGACAGTAATATTACTATAGCAACAGTAATATTACCGTCAACCACAGTAATATTACAATAATAGACAGTAATATTATTACGTTACTCCGTGAATAACTCAAACAAACAAAAAATCCAAACAAAATAATAATATTGATGTGGTTGACAACAATATTACTATAACAACAATAATATTACCGTCAACCACAGTAATATTATTGTGTTTACAGTAATATTACAATAATAGACAGTAATATTATTACGTTACTCCGTGAATAACTCAAACAAAACAAAAATCCCCAAAAAAAATAATATTGATGTTGTTGATAGTAATATTATTGCATTTACAGTTATTTTACTGTCAACGACAGT
This sequence comes from Erythranthe guttata, assembly GCF_000504015.1. The sequence goes on along the minus strand of NW_012193720.1, from coordinate 855,184 downwards.
AATATAATTACGTTGACTTGTCAACAAATCAAAGAAAATAAAAAAAATAATAAAAAATAAAAAATAATAATATTACATTAATTTACTACCAACGGCAGCACAATTACATAAATGTAATGTCAACGGCAGTACAATTACATTAATTAACTATCATTGACAGTATAATTACGTTAATTTACTGTCAGTAACAGCACAATTACGGTCAACGTTTAGCGGCGGACGTGGAAAAAAAAAAAAAAAACTTAAAAAAACACTAAAAAAATTCAACGGCGGAAACCGGCGAAAAAATCCGGAAGAAAAGAAAAAATAAAAATATTGGGATATACATGAATGTTTCCTTTAGTCATAATAAATATTAAAGGGATAGGCTTATTGTAGGGGTGAAAATTGGAATGAAATTTCCGAATTCCGCCAATTCCAATCCGAAAATATCCAAATTTGGAACCGCATTTTTCTTTCCGATTTCCGAAGTTCCGATTTCCGATTCTTCCGAATTTAATTGGAACGGAATTGGAATGATATTTAAAATTTTCGGAAATTCCGATTTCCAATATGATTTTAGTTCCGAATATTTTAATGGTTTTTCGAAATATATAATGTAGTTTTATGATATATTTTGTAATTCCATAATAGAACTTATGTTATATTTTATATGGAAAATATAAATAACGAAGGATCAAGTAAATTAAAACATTATATTTAAAAATTAATTGGTATAAGAAACTTTGTGTTGCATTTTTACTTATAAGAAAATCTATGTTTCAAATTTTCAATTTGTTGTTCCTACATGTATTTTTATTATTGCGTTTTCTCGAATTCTCTTTTGGATTTTCTTGCAAAATTTCAAAAAAGATAGAAAAATATTGTGAAAACTAATGTAATTTCCGAATTTGGAGCATAAATTATAAATTAATGTAATTTCCGAAATTTCCGAAATTCCGCTGATTCCGAGGCATTCCGAAATTTGGAACCCATTTTTTACTTCCGAAAAAAATTGGAAATTTTCCGAAAAAGCTATTTCCGATCCATTCCGTCCGATTTTCACCCCTACTTATTGGTGAAAGAGATATATCACCTAGAATAATAAACATGCTTGGTTGGGGACTTTTGCATAAAACCCCAAAAAACAAAACATGAAAAAATGTCATATATTGAAGAATAAAAATATATATATATATATTGAGAAACGATAATATGTTTCGTTCCTCCTCCAACTAATTAAACTATCTACGTCTAAATATTTATATACAAAAGCAGGAATTAGCAATAATAGAAAAATAAAACGCAAGAGTACGTTCCCTAGATATATCAAACTCGGTCTCTCAATTTGCTCATGGCGATGGCCTTATTGACAGGGTCATTTGGCTCATTCATAAACCTCTTCCAGAACCAATGGCTCCTCCAGACCTGCGTCATCTCCTCGATCGGAATATTCTTTGTCTCCGGCATGAAGAAATAGCAGAACAATGTCATCACCGCCACGAAGAATGCAAAGAATATGAATAGACCGTACTTCATTGAGCAGAGCATTGTGAGGAAGCATTGCCCGACTATGAATGTGAAGGCCATGTTGACGGCCACCGTTATGCTCTGTGCAGCCGACCTGACCTCGAGAGGGAATATCTCGCTCGGGTACAGCCACCCCAGCGGTCCCCACGACCACGCGAACCCCATTACGTACACGCATATGCACACGACCACCACAGCGGCGAACCAAAAGGGTATATCCGTCACGTTTCCCGACACCCCGAATCTCCACCCGATTAGCCCCGCTATGAGTGACTGGAAAATGAACATTTGCACGCCGCCTTCGAGGAAGAGGCTCCTCCTCCCCCACCGATCGGATCCATAGATTGACACTCCGGTGGCAAACATGTTGACAACGCCGGTGATCACTGACGAGATAAGTGAGGCGTCCGAACCGAAACCGAGGCTCTGGAAGAGCACTGGAGCGTAGAACATGATGACGTTGATTCCGGTGAACTGCTGGAAGAAAGGGATGAGAATGGACATGGCAAGTTGGGGTCTGTAGCACTTTGTTCCAAAAAGATTCCTCCACGGACTCTCCACGAGGTCTGCTTCGTTCTTGGCCGCCAGCATGTCGTTGAATTCGGCGTCCACGTCATCAACGCCACGTATGCGCTTCAGAAGGGCTTTGGCTTCAATCTCCCTCCCTCTTTGGACCATGGAGTTGGGTGTGTCGGAGAGGAAGAAGGAAGCGATGAGGATTATCACGGCGGGGACTCCGGCAAGGCCCAAGCTCAGGCGCCACCCCCAGCCGCCGCTAATCTTGGCCGTCCCGAAGTTGATCAAATTGGCGCATAGTATCCCAATTGTGATCATCAACTGGAAACAAATGTTGAACCTTCCACGGTAGTTGTACGGAGACATCTCGGAAAGATACAAAGGCACCGACTGCACACGTTAATTCAAGAAATTAATTGGGTTTAGTAAATTAAATATCATGCATAACCATATTTAAAAACAGAGAAAAATAAATAAAAAAATAAAATACCTGATTAGCAAAGCCAATGCCGATGCCAAGTAGAATACGGCCCAAGATGAGCATGGATAGATGGACAGCACCGGCGTTGAGGGCGGCGCCGAACAAGAAGATAAATCCGGCCATCATCATGGATATACGACGGCCGAATTTCTTGGTGACCTCCCCCGCGGCTAAGGAGGCGAAGAGGGCAGCCAAGTACAAGGAGGATGTGAACAATTGGAGTGTAGGGCTGTTAAACTTGCAGTACTGGTTGGTCGACGTGATCGATTGTTGCCTCTCGTAAACGTCGGGGAAGAACTTTTCCAAGAAAGGCGCCATAGAAGTCACCCCACCTAATAATTCAAGAAAGACAGATTGGTGTCAAAATAATTCATAAGAATATATCATATATATATAGATAGATAGTAATTCATAAGGATTATAAGTAGGAGGTATATATATACGTACCAGATATACCAAGATCGTAGCCAAAAATCAAACCACCGGCGGCTCCGGCCAAAACAGTTAGGAGAACATAGGGTGTGAGTTTGCCGGGGTACGAAGGTGGAGGACTTCTTCCGTCAAACGAAACACCACCCATTGAAACTAATTAAAACTAGATCAAGAGAGAGAGAAAAGAGGGGCGATATATGTATACGATATATCAAATTAATTAAATTATGCTATGAGAATAACTGGGCGGGCAGTTGTATATATAGGGAGAGAGTAGTTGTATTTAGTTTAGGATAGGAGTCTCTCTTGCATGCATGCGCTTAATATATTATACTAATTAAAATATATTTTTAGTTATCCTATTATAAATCCATTAGTAATACTCTTTATGGATTTAGGATAGGAGTCTTGAGGTGTTTGAAGTTTGAACAACCATGCATAAACACAAAGATATATTATATGTCTTCTGCGGTAGAATTGCATAGCAGCCATGAGTCTATTTTAAATACTAATCTTAATTTAAATTAATCATTATGAATTAATTAAACCATATTACTAATTCATCTATATTTTAGTTCTTGTTAAAATATGTTTACGTTTTTCAAAATAATACGAATAGGCGCGGGTCATACAACAGACGGTTCTAGCAAAACACACAACAGTTATCGATTTGAATGAACTAAACTTGTGGGTCACCGCCAATGATATTACTGTCTTGCCTTGCAGGCCAAGACAATATTATTAATGAAAATAATATTTTTCTTAAAAAGTCAATGCCGAAGACCGGCGGTTAACAGCAGCTGACTCGCGGGAAAAAAAATTCAGAAAAAAAAAATATTTTCAAAATAAAAAATAAAAAAATAAGTTGACGCCCGAACACAGACGGTGTCCAGCCGTGGCGGTCAAAATTGGTTGATTGGTAAAATTTAGTGTAAATCATGAAATTGGAGTTGAATTATGGTTTCAAATAGTTGCGGATAATTTTGTTATATATAAAAGAGTTTTCCTTATTTGCAAGTCATGGACATATTTGTCATTTACCCTTTAAATAAATGACAAATAAACCCATAACACATGTATTTCTAGTGTTTTTATCTTACAAAAAAACCCACTACTTACAAGTTTATTAAAAATCAAGGCATGGGTATTTTTTCGGATATAATGGCCCCTGTTATAAATTGGAAATTAAAAAGCCCTACGCTCGCTTTTCATGCTTTTTGCGCGATTCTTCTCTCTTCTCTCCCAAATTCTAAAGAGTGAACAAATTGCAAAATAGCTAACATTTTATGAAGCCACAAATATTTTGTTGAAACGCAAAGAGATAAAAATGGATGGAGAAGTTGAGAGGTTGGATATATAAGAACAGAAAACACAAAGGTGTTGAAATGGAAGAGAGAAGTTGAAAGTAGGGCTGGGACTTTGGGATCGGGATTCGGGATCCCGTCCCGTCCCGAATGGAATTTTACTATTTGGGACTAAAACTTCGGGAATTCGGGATTATGGGATTCGGGATCGGGATTAGAAACAAATACGGGATCGGGATCGGGAATTGGTTCAATCCCGATTGGGATATTTTAATCCCGAATTAGGAATTAAGAAAAAAAAAACTAATAAAACCACACACACACACACACACACACACACACACACACACACACACATATATATATATATATATATATATATATATATATATATATATATATATATATATATATATATATATATATATATATATATATATATATATATATATATATATATATATATATATATATATATATATATATCGTTGCAACTTATTTTTAAAATTTTTAAATTTTATTTGTTCCAAGTTTTGTGGTAAAACTAAATAGTGCAAGAACAATAGTATGTATATAATATATTCAAATTGGTTTAGTGTATAAAATAATACTAATGGAAAAAAAACAATATTTCTTAGTGTTTTAGGCAAAATATGGGATTCCCGATCCCAATCCCGAATTCCCGAAATATTTAGGGATACCGATATTATCGGGATTTAATAGTATGGGACGGGATTGGGATTTAAAATTTCTATCCCGAATCCCGAAATCCCAATCCCGAAAATCCCGAATTCCCGAAATCCCGTCCCGAACTCACCCCTAGTTGAAAGTGTTGAGAGTCTTAGCCGAAGTCTTTGGGAAGTTGGGGGAATCCATCTTTGTAAATAAATTAGGCATGTTTTCTTTTAAGGGATTATTTTGGAGACCCCCCTCATATTGAAAATATATATAATTAACTACCATATTGTTTACACCCTAGTGCAAACCCCATTCATTTGGATAATAATTTGACATACCCCTTCGCAGATTTGAAGTAGCCTGAACACCCTTTTAAATTAGTTTTAAACCCTAGCCAAACTCATATCGGTCTCTATCTTCCTCTCTCAACTCCCAGATCAAAATCCCGCCCCCAAGGTCTCTAACCGGTAATGTTGCTTCCCAGGGTCATAACTCTCGCTCCGGTGGTCGAAATTTGATGGTTTAACTACAATTGGATTCCTCTCGTCGAGCTCTTTCTTTTGGTGTTTATTTCCTTTAGTTTGGAGCTTTGGATATGTTTATGCAATTCTTTTCCAGTCGGTGCGTATTTCGACGACGGTGGGTCTTGCCGGAGGTGTAATTTGTGTTCCGCCAGTCGAAATTTGACGGGCTACCCACCGCTGGATTCCTCTCATCGAGATATATATTTTGATGGCAATTTCGTTCATTTTTATATTTTCATATTTATTTCTATAATTTTTTTCCTTTGTCACTGCGGAACCTTGGGTGGTTAGCGGCGGCTAGTGTTTGTTGATTTTTGAGTGTTTTGATGTTTCTTCATTTTTTGTTGATTTGCACTAAAATAATTTTTTTGTTTTGATTTTGCAATTGCAGCTTAACGAAAGCCATTGATCCTCTCCTTGAAGGTGTTAAATTTTTTTATTGAAGTTACATCTGTTTCAAGTTATAGTATTCAACAGATTGTATACATGACTGTACATTACTATATATTATTATACATTACTAGTTACATATAGTAACATGTAGTTACATATGCATATATTTGTGTATTTTCGATTTGTATTTTATTGGTTTTGAGGTGATTTATAATATAAATGTTAAAATTTGTAAATTTTTGTTCTTGGGGTTTATGAATTTCTTTTGTCTAATCCAGTATTCGTGTGTATATATAATTGATCGACAAAAAATATTTGGTAAAAAAAAAAAGAACATAACTACGAATTACTATAGTTTACTACAGTTACGTATAGTTATTTTCAGTTCAGTAAACATCTTGATTTAAAAAAATAAAAAAATAAATATTGAAAAAAAATAAAAAATAAAAAAATAGAAAAAAATTAAAAAATAAAATATATAAATTAAACAAACAGGTTTAAAAAAAAGGAAAAAAAAGAAAAAAAGAAAAGAAAAATAGTGATAAATAAATCACTGAAAATGCTAAATGCAGGACTAGAAATATTGAATGCAGTTTGACCGAAAATTGAATATAATGGTTGTATAGTACCTTCGCCTCTCCAGTGGGGTATGTCAAATGATGATTTTGGCTTGAGTTTATATCTAGTTTATTTGGTACCCACGGGTGAATATAAAATAAGCCCTTCTTTTAATTGGTTGTGCATTAGAGATGTTTATAACTGAAAATTAGGAGTGATTGGGTTAGAAATAGGAGATGGTAGCCGAGTAGATAAAAATCTAAAATAATATTTAGGGGATAAAAATCTAAAATAATATTTAGGAGATAAAAAAAACTAATAAAAAATTAGGGTAAATGGCAAATATGACCATGACAAGGACATTTTAATCAAAAAAAGGACATCTAACTTTTTTATCTTCCATATAATTGCAGCTCATTCAAACTTATTTTGCAAATAAGCAAAACCCTTTTATATATACCAAAATTACCCTCAATTCCTCAAAACCCCAATTCAACTCCAATTACATGATTTACACTCCAATTTAGCACAATTTTACCAACTAACCAATTTTGACCCTTATTCCGATTTTGACCAGCCACCGACGGAGACCGCAAGTCAGCCGCCGTGGACTTTTTCTTTTTCTTTTTTCAAAATTTTTTTTTTTCTGAATTTTTTTTTTCTGGCAGGTCAACCGCCTGCCTCCGACGTTGACTTTTTTATAGTTATTTATTTATTTTTCTTGAAATCTTTATTTTTTTCTAATCTTTTCTTTCGGCAAGTCAACCGCCGTTGACTTTTTTTTTTTTTTAAATTTTGTTTTTCTTAAAAAAATTATTTTAATTAATATTACTGTCTTGACTGCTAAATTACTGTCTTCAACAGTAATTTAATTGTCGATCACAATAATTTAACGATCTGAGTCATTAATATTACTGTCTCAAGTGTTGACGTTTTGGTTTTTTTTTTTCTTTTTTTAATTTTATTGTTTCTTAAAAAAAATATTTTAATTAATATTACTGTCTTGACTTCTAAGTTATTGTCTAAAACAGTAATTTAACTCTCGGAGACAGTAATTTAACTATCAGAGGCAGTAATTTTACTGTATTAATTAATTTAATCGTCTTGACCTGCAATTTTGCCTTATTCGACCATAGTATTACTGTTTCCGTCCGTAATATTACCGTAGCATGCAATAATATTAGTCTTTGGGACAGTAATATTAGTAATATTACTGTTGGGACAGTAACATTAGTAATATTACTGTTTTGGTATCCAATATTACTATTTCAGACAATAATTTTGTTGTTAACACAAAATTTAGAAAGAAAAAAAAATTAAGGTCGGAGATTGGCGGTCAACGACGGTTGACAGGACGGAAAATTCTTTCAGAAAAAAATAGTTTAAAAAAAAAGCCAAAAAAAAAAACGACGTTGGAGAACCGCCAGGTCAACGCGGGAATCTTGCTGGAAAAAAAAATTCAGGGTCAAAAAAAGAATTTTTTTTTTCAAAAAAATATTAAAATGGGGGTTAATGAGATATGTTTGTTCAAATCTAGGGTCAATGTGTAATTTGAGGAAGTTAGAGTATAATGGATGAAATTGATAGAAATGGGTATGGTTTTATTTGTAAGATTGTTTTTTTGTGTGGACCTATGTGCATTTAGTTCCTCTCATGTTGAATCAACGGCTCCTTCGACCCTACACCACCAGGCGGGTCTTCTGCAGCCACGTGTTTTTTTTTTTTTTTTTTTTTCTAAAACCCCTAAAGATATACGCTAGCCGGAAATAAATTATATAGATACAAAAAAAAAAAAAGGACAGGTGGCAGCAGAAGACCCACTCGATGTTTATCACTGGGTGTAGGGTCAAAAAAGTCTTGAATCAACATAATTTGAATTTAGCACAATAACTTCCAACGGCAAGTTTGTTTGGATTCAAAATGAATTGTGTACAAATGCCAAATTTTATACATATTTGGAAAAGTCACAATTAACTTACAAAACAAGGGCATATTACAAATAAACCCATCAATGGGTACTTATTCATAAAGAGATCCAGACAAAAATCTCCTTTACGAATAAGTCCACACATGGTCCAGATTTTTATAACCCCTCATACTTTAATATGCTCCAATTTCATCCTTAACTTAATTTAACTTCAATTTGACCCCAAATTTCACAAATTATTCAATTTTGACCCAAAACTTTTTTTTTTCAATTTTTTTTTTCAAAATTTTTTTCCCGCTGGAATCCGGCGGTGACTTTTCCACCTTTTTTTTCTTTTTTTCTTTCTTCCGTATTCCGGCGTTGACTTTTTTAATTTTTTTTTTCTTTTTTTTTTCTGTAACTTTTTTTCCCCATTTAAATAGCAATATTGCTGTGATTGACAGTAATATTAACTATATTACTGTTAAACACAGTAAAATTAACTAAACTATAGTTTTACACAGTAATATTGCTATATTAATCTCTAGCACATCTTATATATAAAAGAAAGATATTTTGACCTATAACCCTCGACCTAAACCTAGGGGTACATTTGACAATTCATATCTTAGCAGTTTTTTCATACGGTTTCTCAATAAATAAATAAAATAAATAAAAATTGCCCTCTCATTTGTACAAAATTGAATACACGATGAATATATATAAAACATAAGCTTCCGTATTTCATGGTTACCAATAAAATGAATTACGATCATTCTTTAACCGATGCAGTAAAAACTAAACACACGATCTTTCTTTAACCTCTGCAACCACGATCTTCATGAGGGACACGATCTCATCTCAATTCTTCATTATCGTACAAATTTTATAGATTCCCTGTGAGATTCCATTGGCTTTTGACATCACTGCTTAAAAGTTAATTCCCTTCTTTATCTCCATTCTCAATATTCTTGCTTATCAATAGGTTCGAACACTTCTATTTCCCTACAAATCATTTATTGCCATATCTGATTTAGATTTATGTATTCTTTTCCCTTGCTCAAAAGTTTCTTCCCCTTGCTCTGTTATTTTTTTTATTTTGGTTTTGTAGATACGTATTTTGTTTAAGTTTGCTTACAACATATAGTTTGTGCTCAAAGGTTTCTAGAATTCGTATGTGTTTATTTTATGGAGTTCTGTTTCCTTAATTTTTTTTCTTTCCGCTGCGCTGCAGGTTAATTTTTTATTTCCCCTTCCATCGAGCAATAACAACCGACATAGAACGAATTGCTCTTCTTCAATTTCTCTTCTCAACCGGTGCAACTTCTCTTCCCCACGTGTTCTCTCACCTTCCCAGGCACATCTCAGTTTCTCTCTACTGGCATTATTTCTCCATCATCGAAAATTTTGGTTTCTTTGTTGATTTTGATGTCCCTTCTTTTCAATAATTAATTTTCATTTTCTTTGATTTGAAGCAAGCGAGCACTAAGATTCGAGTGTTACAAGATTTGTGCTAAACAATGTATCTTTTCGTCTTATATCCTTAGAATAGCAACTTAGCAGAGGAAAATTATTTTTAGCTGTCGTATTATTGTAGCATGTAATTGTCTTATTCTTCTTCTTATAACAAACACTACAAAACCAAGTGGGCAAATTTTGTACGAGCTAGTCACAGCAAAATTTAGAATAAAAAGAAAAATCAGAATATTTCAAGGATATTTTATATCTTTGATGAAGTAAAATGGGATCAAATATTTATCTCTCTTCTTCTTCATAAGTAACTAGATGTAATGTTACTTTTACTTATGTGTTCAAGACACATACTTCAAATTAAGTACTCGTTTCTTGAAAATGAAGCAATAATAATTTGTTCGGTGTCTTCTAGACACATTTTCATTATGAAATACTTGGCTTGTGTCCTCAAGGCACATAGCAATAACATAAATATTTTGTGATAACACAATAATTTTGTTGTTAACACAATAATTTAGAAAGAAAAAAAAATTAAGGTCGGTGATTGGCGGTCAACGACGGTTGACCGAACGGAAATTTTTTTCAGAAAAAAGGAGTTTTAAAAAAAATCCAAAAAAAAAACGACGTTGGAGAACCGCCAGGTCAACGCACGAATCTTGCTGGAAAAACAAATCCAGGGTCAAAAATATTTTAATATTATTCAATAATTTTTTTTATTATAATTTTTATTGTCATGTATTTGAATAATTATTTTCTTCCGTTTTGCAATGCCACCCGTGCAGCGCACGGGTATGGTTATTAGTAGGGGTGCAAGTTGGAACGGAATTTCCAATTTTCACCGATTCCGATCCTAAAAATTCCGATTTTGGAACAACTTTTTTCATTCCGACTTCCGAAATTCCGATTTCCGAATTTTTCCGATTTTTTTGGATTGGAATTGGAATTATATAAAATAAATTTGGAATTTCCGATTTCCGATCCGATTTAATTCCGAAAAAATCCGATTTTTTTCCGAAAAATACACCTATAAATAATATATATTATATAATACTTATTTTCCGAAAAATACACCTATAAGTTTTGTTTTTGGATTTTGACATAATAAATTGTTATTTGAAGTTTTATTAGATATTACGTTGTGTTTATTTTTATTTATTTTTTTGAACTGAATTTTAGTAGTTATTAGTTTTACTTTTATCGACGTGAATTTTCTTATTTTTGAAAAATTATGAACATTATAGAAATTTTCGGCTAAGTTTTGAAATTTTAAAGCTTATGTGATTTCCGATTTTTTTCCGAAATTCCGAAATTTCCGGGCCTTTTGGAATTGGAATGAATTTTTAGATTCCGAAATTTTTGGAATTGGAATTGGAATTGATTTTGTACTTCCGAATTTTTTTGGAAATTTTCTGAAAAGGCTAATTCCGATCCGATCCATCCGACTTTCACCCCTAGTTATTAGTTAATATTAACACAACAAAACTCATTATTATCGTGTAATAAAGTAATATTACAATGTTGACCGTTCAACAAATGTAAACATAATAAAAAAAAACCAAAAGAATTAATATTAGTGTGAGCGACAGTAATATTACTATAGCAACAGTAATATTACCGTCAACCACAGATATATTACAATAATAGACAGTAATATTATTATGTTACTCCGTGAATAACTCAAACAAATAAAAAATCCGAACAAAATAATAATATTGATGTGGTTGACAGCAATATTACTATACCAACAATAAGATTACAGTCAACCACAATAATATTATTGTGTTTTACAGTAATATTACAATAATAGACAGTAATATTATTACGTTACTCCGTGAATAACTCAAACAAAACAAAAATCCCAAAAAAAAATAATATTGATGTTGTTGACAGTAATATTATTGCATTTACAGTTATTTTACTGTCAACGACAGTAATATAATTACGTTGACTTGTCAACAAATCAAAGAAAATAAAAAAAATAAAAAAAAATAAAAAATAATAATATTACATTAATTTACTATCAACGGCAGCACAATTACATAAATGTAATGTCAACGGCAGTACAATTACGTTAATTAACTATCATTGACAGTATAATTACGTTAATTTACTGTCAGTGACAGCACAATTACGGTCAACGTTTAGCGGCGGACGTGGAAAAACAATAAAAAAAAAAAAAAAAAATTAAAAAAACACTAAAAAGAGTCAACGCCGGAGACCGCCGGAAACCGGCGAAAAAATCCGGAAGAAAAGAAAAAATAAAAAAGTCAACGCCGGAAACAAGCGAAAAAATCCGGAATAAAAAAAAAAGTTGAAAAGTCAATGCCGGAATTCGGAGGCAAAAAAAAATTTTGAAAACATTTGGGTCAAAATTGAGTAATTTCTGAAATTTGGGGGTCAAATTGAGATTAAATTGAATTTTTGTGGATAGAATTGATAAATTGTGGTACAATTAAGAATTGGGTATAAATGGTTGAGGGTAATATTGGGATATACATGAATGTTTCCTTTAGTCATAATAAATATTAAAGGGATAGGCTTATTGTAGGGGTGAAAATTGGAATGAAATTTCCGAATTCCGCCAATTCCGATCCGAAAATATCCAAATTTGGAACCGCATTTTTCTTTCCGATTTCCGAAGTTCCGATTTCCGATTCTTCCGAATTTAATTGGAACGGAATTGGAATGATATTTAAAATTTTCGGAAATTCCGATTTCCAATATGATTTTAGTTCCGAATATTTTAATGGTTTTTCGAAATATATAATGTAGTTTTATGATATATTTTGTAATTCCATAATAGAACTTATGTTATATTTTATATGGAAAATATAAATAACGAAGGATCAAGTAAATTAAAACATTATATTTAAAAATTAATTGGTATAAGAAACTTTGTGTTGCATTTTTACTTATAAGAAAATCTATGTTTCAAATTTTCAATTTGTTGTTCCTACATGTATTTTTATTATTGCGTTTTCTCGAATTCTCTTTTGGATTTTCTTGCAAAATTTCAAAAAAGATAGAAAAATATTGTGAAAACTAATGTAATTTCCGAATTTGGAGCATAAATTATAAATTAATGTAATTTCCGAAATTTCCGAAATTCCGCTGATTCCGAGGCATTCCGAAATTTGGAACCCATTTTTTACTTCCGAAAAAAATTGGAAATTTTCCGAAAAAGCTATTTCCGATCCATTCCGTCCGATTTTCACCCCTACTTATTGGTGAAAGAGATATATCACCTAGAATAATAAACATGCTTGGTTGGGGACTTTTGCATAAAACCCCAAAAAACAAAACATGAAAAAATGTCATATATTGAAGAATAAAAATATATATATATATATTGAGAAACGATAATATGTTTGGTTCCTCCTCCAACTAATTAAACTATCTACGTCTAAATATTTATATACAAAAGCAGGAATTAGCAATAATAGAAAAATAAAACGCAAGAGTACGTTCCCTAGATATATCAAACTCGGTCTCTCAATTTGCTCATGGCGATGGCCTTATTGACAGGGTCATTTGGCTCATTCATAAACCTCTTCCAGAACCAATGGCTCCTCCAGACCTGCGTCATCTCCTCGATCGGAATATTCTTTGTCTCCGGCATGAAGAAATAGCAGAACAATGTCATCACCGCCACGAAGAATGCAAAGAATATGAATAGACCGTACTTCATTGAGCAGAGCATTGTGAGGAAGCATTGCCCGACTATGAATGTGAAGGCCATGTTGACGGCCACCGTTATGCTCTGTGCAGCCGACCTGACCTCGAGAGGGAATATCTCGCTCGGGTACAGCCACCCCAGCGGTCCCCACGACCACGCGAACCCCATTACGTACACGCATATGCACACGACCACCACAGCGGCGAACCAAAAGGGTATATCCGTCACGTTTCCCGACACCCCGAATCTCCACCCGATTAGCCCCGCTATGAGTGACTGGAAAATGAACATTTGCACGCCGCCTTCGAGGAAGAGGCTCCTCCTCCCCCACCGATCGGATCCATAGATTGACACTCCGGTGGCAAACATGTTGACAACGCCGGTGATCACTGACGAGATAAGTGAGGCGTCCGAACCGAAACCGAGGCTCTGGAAGAGCACTGGAGCGTAGAACATGATGACGTTGATTCCGGTGAACTGCTGGAAGAAAGGGATGAGAATGGACATGGCAAGTTGGGGTCTGTAGCACTTTGTTCCAAAAAGATTCCTCCACGGACTCTCCACGAGGTCTGCTTCGTTCTTGGCCGCCAGCATGTCGTTGAATTCGGCGTCCACGTCATCAACGCCACGTATGCGCTTCAGAAGGGCTTTGGCTTCAATCTCCCTCCCTCTTTGGACCATGGAGTTGGGTGTGTCGGAGAGGAAGAAGGAAGCGATGAGGATTATCACGGCGGGGACTCCGGCAAGGCCCAAGCTCAGGCGCCACCCCCAGCCGCCGCTAATCTTGGCCGTCCCGAAGTTGATCAAATTGGCGCATAGTATCCCAATTGTGATCATCAACTGGAAACAAATGTTGAACCTTCCACGGTAGTTGTACGGAGACATCTCGGAAAGATACAAAGGCACCGACTGCACACGTTAATTCAAGAAATTAATTGGGTTTAGTAAATTAAATATCATGCATAACCATATTTAAAAACAGAGAAAAATAAATAAAAAAATAAAATACCTGATTAGCAAAGCCAATGCCGATGCCAAGTAGAATACGGCCCAAGATGAGCATGGATAGATGGACAGCACCGGCGTTGAGGGCGGCGCCGAACAAGAAGATAAATCCGGCCATCATCATGGATATACGACGGCCGAATTTCTTGGTGACCTCCCCCGCGGCTAAGGAGGCGAAGAGGGCAGCCAAGTACAAGGAGGATGTGAACAATTGGAGTGTAGGGCTGTTAAACTTGCAGTACTGGTTGGTCGACGTGATCGATTGTTGCCTCTCGTAAACGTCGGGGAAGAACTTTTCCAAGAAAGGCGCCATAGAAGTCACCCCACCTAATAATTCAAGAAAGACAGATTGGTGTCAAAATAATTCATAAGAATATATCATATATATATAGATAGATAGTAATTCATAAGGATTATAAGTAGGAGGTATATATATACGTACCAGATATACCAAGATCGTAGCCAAAAATCAAACCACCGGCGGCTCCGGCCAAAACAGTTAGGAGAACATAGGGTGTGAGTTTGCCGGGGTACGAAGGTGGAGGACTTCCTCCGTCAAACGAAACACCACCCATTGAAACTAATTAAACTAGATAGAGAAGAGGGGCGATATATGTATGTGATCGAGAGAGAGAAATCAAATCAATTAAATTATGCTATGAGATAACTGGGCGGGCAGTTGCGGACCTTCAG
>NW_012193720.1:801229-839936 GCF_000504015.1 Erythranthe guttata | reverse complement strand
AAAAAGAAGATGATGTAAAAAGAAAAAAAAAAAAAAAAAAAAAAAACAATTCAAGCTGCATCGCGCGCTCCGCGCCCCAGCAGCCAGCAAGCGCGCGCTCCGCGCCCCAGCAGCCAGCAAGCGCGCGCCCCGCGCCCCAGCAGCCAGCAAGTGCGCGCCCCGCGCCCCGACAATGCCGCGCGCGCGCTCCCTGCTCCCCAGCAGCCCACGAGCGCGCGCCCCGCGCCCCATCAGCCCGCGAGCGCGCGCCCCGCGCACCAGCCGCCCGCGCGCGCACGCCCTCCTCGCGCCCCGCGCCCCAACAGTTCCGCGTGCGCGCTCTCCGCTCCCCAACAGCCCCCGAGCGCGCGCCCCGCGCCCTGGCCGCCCGCGCGCGCACGCCTTCCTCGCGCAAGAGCCGCCCGCCCGCGCGCTCCTTGCGCCCCAGCAGCTCTGCGCGCCCGCTCCCCCGCGCCCATCACCCATGCCGCGCGCGCCCCAACAGCCCCGCGCGCCCCGCTCCCCGGCCGTGCGCCGTGCTCCCCAATCGGGTGCGCGCCTCGCGCCCTGCCCCACAGCCTTGCCGCGCGCCCCGTTCCCCGAATGCCCAACACACCTGCGCCCCGATCCCCGCACGCCCAAAACACCTGCGCCCTGTCGTGCGCGCGCATTGCGCCGCCCAAGAAAAAAGTAAACCAAAAAAAAAAAAAAACAGGCACGAATCTTGAAACAAAAAAAAAAAAAAAAAAAACCGGGCACGATTCCCGACAAAAAAAAAAAAAAAAAATTGGGCACGGTTCCCGAGGCGCACACGTGCACGATTCCCGAGGTGCACGCGGCACGCTTCCCGAGGCAAAAAAAAAAGGCACAATTCCTGAGAAACAAATTTGGGCCCGATTCTCGAGGCGCACACGGGCACGCTTCCCGAGACAAAAAAAAACATAGGAAAAAGGGAGTAAAGCAACATGATGCGTCACTCTCGAGGAAGTCCCATATCAGCTCCTCATAAAATGCTTAACAGCTCTACACTCTCTCCCTCCATGCACTACATGCGCGCGTGCCCCCCCATATGGGCTAGTGCGCACACGGACCCCAAGTGCGTTCGAACTCTAGCACATCAGCGTCCTACAATGCGTGCCGCCTCTCCTACCTCGTAGCACGCCCATACCTGAGGTCGAGCGCAACTCTCAAAATTCTACATCAAATCACGTGAAAATTTTGACGTACTTTACTAAATCGCGCAAGAATTTATGTGCGGTCCACCAAATCGCTTGATAGTTTCACCTCGCTTAACCAAATTGCGCGAGCTCTTCAACGTGCCTACTATCAAACGGATAAAAAAAAAATATATTTCTCCACGCCACGCCAACGATTAACGAAACACTACAGCACCGATCTACTCTCGACACGATCCGGTATTATTTTCGACTAATCTCCCACATCAAATCGAGAGTGGGGGGCTTGCGAGACAAACCCACCGCGAGACAACTCCCACGAGGAGTAAAACTCGCTCGGCCCTACACACCCGTTGCGAGGCAACTCCCACGAGGAGCCAACGCCCTCGGTACCACAACTCACAGCGAGATAACTCCCACGAGGAGCAAAACTCGCTCGGCCCTACACACCCGTTGCGAGGCAACTCCCACGAGGAGCCAACTCCCTCGGGTCTCATAACCACAGCGAGATAACTCCCACGAGGAGACCACTCGCTCCGTCCTACAACCCGCAGAGAGACAACTCCCACGAGGAGCCAACTCCCTCGGGTCTACGAAACCATAGCGAGATAACTCCCACGAGGAGACCACTCGCTCCGTCCTACAACCCGCAGCGAGACAACTCCCACGAGGAGCCAACTCCCTCGGGTCTACGAAACCATAGCGAGGTAACTCCCACGAGGAGACCACTCGCTCCGTCCTATAACCCGTTACGAGGTAACTCCCACGAGGAGCCAACTCCCTCGGATCTCATAACCGCAGCGAGGCAACTCCCACGAGGAGCCAACCCGCTCGGTACTACGAACCCGCAGCGAGACAACTCCCACGTGGAGCGAACTCGCTCGGTACTACAACCTACAGCGAGATAACTCCCACGAGGAGACAACTCGCTCGGTACCCCAACCCGTAGTGGGACAACTCCCACGAGGAGCCAACTCGCTCGGCACTACAAATCCGTTGCAAGGCAACTCCCACGAGAAACCAACTTGCTCAATACTACAACCTACAGCGAGAAAACTCCCACGAGGAGCCAACTCGCTCGGTACTACGAACCCGCAGCGAGACAACTCCCACGAGGAGCCAACTCGCTCCGTACCACAAACCGCAGCGAGACAACTCCCACGAGGAGCCAACTCGCTCGATACTACAAATCCGTTGCAAGGCAACTCCCACGTACAACCACCTCGCTCGATAATAAGACTCGCTGCGAGACAACTCCCACGAGGAGACAACTCGCTCAGAACAACCTCAATCGCGCGTCATCCAATGCTCCTACAACTTCGCTGCAAGACAACTCTCTTGAAGAGACAACTCGCTCGCAATGCACTACATAATCGCAAGCTCAAGTTAGCACGATTACAACCCTAGAAACACTTAGAGATATTACGAGAATCTATATAGCCTGGCCAGCTTGATTACTCGAAATTTATCTACTTGTTTTCGATGGATCCTTCTTTAAAACGTGGCCACGGTCCAAACATACTTACGACCCACGAGGTCTAACAAGGGGCACGATCCCCATAAAAAAAATCTCTTGAGAGCCTGATCCCCTCCTCAAGTACATCACGCACAAAGCTATATGTAAACACATACAAGCAACGCGTCAAAACATTGACAATGTCGATAAATAACAACTCCCACGAGGAGAATACTAGCTCCGTGCTACTACATTATCACGAGACAACTCCCACGAGGAGATAACTCGATCAACTCTATTACCCCACGACGAGACAACTCCCACGAGGAGATTACTTGATCCGTGCTACCACATTATCGCGAAACAACTCCCACGAGGAGATAACTCGATCAACTATATTACCCCGCGACGAGACAACTCCACGAGGAGATAATTCGCTACTACATCGTCGCGGGACAACACCGACGACTCAAATAACTTACATAGCGACAACTTGGTCGCGCTACGCGCCAACGCGCATTCACGCCCCTCCGACACACACTCCAACCCGTTTTCGCACACCATCGACTACTACATTTTTTACTCTCGACACGATCTGTCACCCATTCCAATATGTCCCCCACATCGACTCGAGAGTGGGGGGCTTAATGATATGCCTAATTGGGCCAGCCCAATGGGCCCACAAATTATTTACCTAAAGGGCCACGAGCCCAATATTGAAGACCACTCTCACCGAGGCCCAATCACCTTCAAGTAAGGTTTGGGCCCGACAATCTCGACTAAGCTATAAATAAATGTTTGAACTCATTCCTTAAGGTACGTCCTATTAACTGAGCAATACTACAATACGTATTCTCTGGACTATTTCTATGATCAGCACGTCTGACTTGAGCGTCGGAGGGGTTTCCGCCGGATCAACCCCCGGCGTAGTTCATGTGTGTTCATTTCGCAGGAACCTCAGGATCATCAAGTTGTCAAGCTATTGATCTGCTTTGCTCTCCCAGCTCATTTTCTACACTACCCCAGGTGATCTACATTTTAGCATCATCACTATGAAATCTATATTAAAAATATATATTTCAAAAAATATAAAAAGAAAAATTAAAATGAAAATAAGATCTAAAATGAATTTTAAAATAATGTATGTATTCAAATTCAAATCCAAAAAATTATAAAAAAATCATTTTTTATTTCAAAATTGAAAATTCAAAATATTGTTCAAACGAATATTTTTGGATCAATTTAAATAGAAATAAAAATTTCCGTTTCAATTCACAACCTGGGTCATGCGTAGTGCATGTTGCCCCTCCAATTTTTCTTTTTCTTTTTTTGTATTTAATATTTTTTTTTTTTATGAAAAATGTATTTAATATTATAAGTATAAAAAAAACTCTCATGTGTAGAGAGTAGTTTTGTTTCTTTGGTCGACAAGAGAAGCCTTAATCATTCGAAGTGAAATAGTTAAACCCTGCTCTTGTACAATAGATTGTAAAACACATAAAAGACGGAAACTATACATTGAGTTAAGTCAGTCAACTATGTTTACGAGTTCTATTTTATTTTTTTGAGTAATTTACGAGTTCGATTTAGAAAGTGTTGATAAAAAAATTTAAACTCGGACCAATCCAAAACATTAATGACAATAATGTTTGGATTGGTTTTCATTCACTTTCATTCTCTCTCGATACAAATTCTTGTTTGTTAAGATTTTCAAAAAGAAAATCTTATAATAAATTCAAAAGTTTCTCTCTTCTGCACACATAATTTGACTGTTATAGTGAAAACTGCTAACCGCTACGGTTGTATTATCTTAATTAGAAGAAAAACAATATCACTTTATTTGTCAAATTCTTCTTCTACAATACATTTTTTTCGACATTTTTAAACATGATTTGACTGTTACAGTTCATTTTATTTATTCACAAATTATAAACAAACATTAGTTTAATTCTCAAATTATTTACTCAGACCCTATTTCCGCAAAAATAAAATAAAAATAGCTCCCAAAACGAATCCGAATATATTATTACATTTTCGAAACATATTATTGAAGTTAGAATTTCATTAAAGTGGGACGCAATGCCGTGTGCAATATGAAAACATAGTCGTATAGCTTGATATTAGTTGTCCATTAATCCTGTGGGCTACGGCCGCAGGTACTAATAAGAAATTTTACTTTTAAATTTTTAATTTCCAAAAATGCAAATGAGTAAAAAAATTTAAAAAAAGATTTCATCACCGGTTCAAATTAGAAAATAATAATACATAAATAAAAAATTGAAACACCGACGTCATTAATTATATTAGATACATGAATCAACTTAGGCTCCGTTTGGTTGCCAAAATAAGCCATGATTAACTAAATAATTGGACTTAATTTGTCGAGTCGACCCGCCAAAATTATATAATCATGACTCATCTTGCCATATCTTACCTTCTACTGAGTTTTTCTTTTTGAACGATTTCAAGCTCCAATAATTGGGTCTCATTAGATTATTTTATCTTATTTTGTCTAATTTTAATATACCAACCAAACGGGCCTTAGAAAACATTTAATAATGACGTCATTTTTCATTCAGATTCACATTTCTCATCAGTAAAAAAAGAAGAAAATTAATATGCCAAATTAGAGTTGACCAACTGAAAAAAAAAATATATATATATATATATAAATTGAAGTTCCAAATCCAGAAATCTACACGTTAATTAATTAATTGATGAAGCTTCCGCATTTCTACATCTCCGCAAATCCAATTTCATCTTCACAAATTCAGATCCTCCGAAAAATTTGAAGCGCGATGGCGGTGAAGGGGAGGCAGCAGTACGGCAGGGTTGGGCCGCGCAAAACGTCGTCGTCGACGTTGGTTCTGTACGGATTGATAATGCTGTCGTTGCTGATTGTGATCCTTTTAGCTCTGGGAATTCTCTCAATTTCCAGCAGCACCAACGCCTCGAAAGATTCCCCCAGAGCGCATGATCTCAGCTTCATCTCTCACAATTCAGCCCACTCGTAATTCACCTCAACTTCAATTGTGCGTTTTTTGTTTTAATTGATTGGATTTTTGATTTAATTTTGGGGTATTTGATTGCTTTTCAGAGATGATGGAGATGAGGAGAGTAAGGATCAGTGGCTTGAAGTTATTTCTTGGGAGCCTAGAGCCTTTGTTTTTCATAATTTCTTGGTAATTTGTCTCATTTTTTTATGTTATTTATTTATATATTTATACTTTTCGATTTTAAAGATTTATTATTCGAATGCTGTATTTAGATCTCTGATATATGTTAAAGATGGACTTTTTTTTTTTTTTTTTATGGCTGGAATTGCTGATTATATTGCATTTTAGATCTTTAATTGAGACACTCTACAGACTACATGAAGACGATGATTTTCGGGGTGAGGTTTGGGTTAATTTTGTCAGCAGAAAGCAGAACTTGTTAGTTTCGGTTGTCTGATATATACTGCAGTTGATGACTTTCATCAATTCTATCCGGCTTGAAAATTGGTGTTTTATGAACATTGATAATCGTGAAAATGAACGAAATTAGAGTCGGATAGATTTTATGCTTAACTATTGCTGAATTACATAGTTTGTCGCGCGGTATTATTTTTGCTGAAATTTTTGTATCCTTTTTTTCTCGGCAGTCAAAAGAGGAATGCGAGTATCTCATTAGTATCGCCGAGCCGCATATGGAAAAGTCAACTGTTGTCGATAGTGAAACCGGGAAAAGTACAGATAGCAGGTTTGCCAATTCTACATTACTTTATTGCTTGGTGTTTAAGTCAAACTCAGCCCAGAAAGCCTTATTTTGTTCATCGTTATATGGTCTATTCCTCTCAAAAGTTAAATGATGATGCTCGAATCCTTTCTCATTTACATTACTCCACGACCGACGTTCTAATTTGACATTATATGTTCTGTTCTTACCAAATTCATATTTAGATTCAGTTCCGCACTTCGGTTTATCGATTTTTATGAGCTAAATTTCAATTGTGAACAAAAAGATAATCATTCTCAACAGTCAACACTGTCCTATAAAATTTTGAGTTTTAGCAGGCAGCCAGGTGGGACCCGATTCCGAGTCTCCACTTTACCCTCTCGTCGAAAGAAATCACATAATCTTAAATTTAACTTCTAAGTGAGTCAGTTGAAATCTCACATTTTAGATATTCACCTCCAATTTCCATTGCATTTTTACTCACTTCAAATCAAATTCACTCTTATAGCAATAGAATTTACTTGACCTCAATCTGGCTTATACTTTTCATTTCAAAGAAAATTGAATATAGTGTCGTATTCTTTCGTAACTTTTTCTAATGCTCTTTCCGTGCAGAGTACGTACAAGTTCCGGTACATTTCTTGCTAGGGGACGTGATAAAATTGTACAGAGAATTGAGAAGAGAATTGCAGATTTCACCTTCATCCCTGTAGGTATGCATTTTAGTGGCGGTTTGATGTCAAATTTGAAGTGTAAGATGAAATTATTTTCTAGTTCTTTTTTTGCGTGACTTTGAGTCACTGGATGCGATCACAACCAGTTCTAGTCGGAAGTTTATGTTATATCAGGTGGTAGTACAGTAGAACCTCGATAAATTAATAACCTCACTTAAATAATAGTTTTCCTCGGTCCCGACTCGTTGAAAACGTATTAAATTATAAGTTCGATAATTTTAATATTTCGCAAAATTAATAGAATTTTGCTGGTCCCGACTGTATTAATTTATAGAGGTTTAACAGTACTTCCATTTTCTAAAAAAATATGGTTAGCAAAGTTAGTTGTATGTTCAGGGATTCTTTTGAAGTAAAACAGACAAATCCAGAAGGGATAAAATTTATATTCATAGGGAAATTGCTATGAAAATAAAATTTATTCGGATTCGTATGCAACTGCACTATGATTTGTTCTTTTCTGATAGCAATTTTTCTACCTTAATTTCACCTTCAGTATTTTATTTTTACCCTTCACATTTTGATACTATTGCGCATTGCCCCATTTTATTCGACTTTCTTGATTTATGTCATATGTTGTAAATTAACATTTTAGAATCCGAATAAACCTACTTTATAATCATCAGAGCATGGCGAAGGCCTTCAGATCCTTCACTACGAAGTAGGACAAAAGTACGAGCCTCATTACGACTATTTTATGGACGAATTCAATACTCAAAATGGCGGTCAACGCATTGCTACTGTTCTGATGTACTTGTAAGTGACTTTTTTTTTTCTCTTTCGACTCCCACAGTTTAATCTGCACACACACACACACTCTGTTCTTAAATCTCCGATACAAATTGTACAGGTCAGATGTTGAAGAAGGGGGTGAAACAGTATTCCCAGCAGCAAAAGGAAATATTAGCGCTGTTCCATGGTGGAACGAGCTATCTCAATGTGGGAAAGAAGGACTCTCTATTAAACCAAAAATGGGTGATGCACTACTTTTCTGGAGCATGAAACCTGATGCAACTCTTGATCCATCAAGTTTGCACGGTCAGTTTTTGCTTAAGGATACATATATATATATTAAGGGTTTATTGCAATTAGTACCCTGTATTATACGAATTGCTAACAAACTACCCGTGTTTTTTTTATTGGCGAAACCCCCCCCTATTTTTTTAGCACAAAACCGCCTAAATAGGGGTACTAATTACTATAAAAAAAAATCATAGGGGTATTTTGCCAATAAAATAACTTGGGGTAGTTTTTTTGAGCAATTCAATATAAATATTAATATGACACGTAATATATGTAACTATAAATATTACATGCGTGCTCCTTTCATGAAATAATATGGTCTCGTGTAGGTGGCTGTCCTGTTATAAGAGGGAACAAGTGGTCATCTACGAAATGGATGCGTGTCCATGAGTACAAGGCCTAATTTACTGGTGAGCTTTTGCGGTTTTGTTTTTTTCGAACAATAATCTAATTAAATTTACGAGCAACTTTTAATATTACACAATAGTTATTATATGCTGTTTCGTGTTGTTATAAGCTTTTATTTGATGCATGTTTGTCTTCTAAATAGTCTGTTATGAATTCATGTGCAAGAATATATCTAGCACTTGACATCAATGATTGATTTTGTGGCAGGTTCCGTAAACGAGGTTGTTGAGCTCTTTTGCTTCGGGGCACCAAAACGAGGATTAATGTACTATTATACTTAATTTACTTTCAGAGGTAACCCTTTTGTTGGGATACGATACCAGTACCACCATCTGAAGACAGATCTCAAAGAACAATTTATTTATTTTAAATTATTTTTTTGTTTGGGAAATTTTGATGTTAGTTTAACGCATATTTAAATACTTAAGGTATTTATTTTGAGATATAATGAATTAATGAGCAGATACGGAATTGTAAAATTAACAACAAATAAATTGAAGCATATATATGTTTTTGTTCGAACCCCTTTAATTATGTTTGTGCAGTAAGGAACAGGTAAGGAACAGTTGTGTCGTCTATCGGATACAATAATTCACCGTGTCTTCACCAATATTGCACTATTGGCTTCGGGTGAAGCAGAAGTTGCACCCAACACCCATCAAGAGCTTAATATAGCATGTACAACTAGCGAAAACTTAGAAAAGTATATATTATCACTTTCTTCCTTTTCCTGTCTGTATATCGAGAGCCGTTGTCTCCTATTTTATAGGTACGAAAATATGACCGTTGTGACCATATTTTATAGCCAAATTTAGATCACTGATTATCATAGTAACCCAAAACACAATATAAAATAAGGCTAAATAAACAGTCAAAATAAGTTAATGAAGAAAACAATTTTTGATTAAAATACTAAACAATCCACCACTTATTTTAATCAAAACTATAGATTAAGAAAATAATAATAATCAAGCTCTTGTGCGAATATTATGATTAATCTTTCTTCTCATACTAAAATCAAAGTGGAATCTGCTTTTAAGCCGTGATCCTTGTGTCACGTAGAATTATATTAGGCACATAATACTTTAAGTGTCCCAAATTAGCTTCTCAAACCAACATATTAAGGGCCAGTGTGGTTTATCCAATTATTCACGATGCTCTAGAGAACCCAACATTATTCTTATAGAAAGCGGCCTCACTTTCACACCATATAGGTGATACATATAATTATTTTAAGATATTTAGAAGATAAAAAAATTGATGTTAGTTTAAAGCATATTTAAATACTTATGGGATATCTTGAGATATAATTTAAAAAAATTGCACAACAGATGGAAAAATAAATATATGTATATTGAGAAAAGATAAACTGTTTCGTTCCTACTCCAACTAATTAAATTTAAACTAGCAACTCCTGACATCTACGTCTAAATATTTATATACAAAAGCAAGAAGTAGCAATAATAGAAAAATAAAACGCAAGAGTACGTTCCCTAGATATATCAAACTCGGTCTCTCAATTTGCTCATGGCGATGGCCTTATTGACAGGGTCATTTGGCTCATTCATAAACCTCTTCCAGAACCAATGGCTCCTCCAGACCTGCGTCATCTCCTCGATCGGAATATTCTTTGTCTCCGGCATGAAGAAGTAGCAGAACAATGTCATCACCGGCCACGAAGAATGCAAAGAATATGAACAGACCGTACTTCATTGAGCAGAGCATTGTGAGGAAGCATTGCCCGACTATGAATGTGAAGGCCATGTTGACGGCCACCGTTATGCTCTGTGCAGCCGACCGGACCTCAAGAGGGAATATCTCGCTCGGGTACAACCAGCCCAACGGGCCCCACGACCAAGCGAACCCCATTACGTACACGCATATGCACACGACCACCACCGCGGCGAACCAAAAGGGTATATCCATCACGTTTCCCGACACCCCGAATCTCCACCCGATTAGCCCCGCTATGAGTGACTGGAAAATGAACATTTGCACGCCGCCTTCGAGGAAGAGGCTCCTCCTCCCCCACCGATCGGATCCATAGATTGACACTCCGGTGGCAAACATGTTGACAACGCCCGTGATCACTGACGAGATGAGTGAGGCGTCCGAACCGAAACCGAGGCTCTGGAAGAGCACTGGAGCGTAGAACATGATGACGTTGATTCCGGTGAACTGCTGGAAGAAAGGGATGAGAATGGACATGGCAAGTTGGGATCTGTAGCACTTTGTTCCAAAAAGATTCCTCCACGGACTCTCCACGAGGTCTGCTTCGTTCTTGGCCGCCAGCATGTCGTTGAATTCGGCGTCCACGTCATCAACGCCACGTATGCGCTTCAGAAGGGCTTTGGCTTCAATCTCCCTCCCTCTTTGGACCATGGAGTTGGGTGTGTCGGAGAGGAAGAAGGAAGCGATGAGGATTATCACGGCGGGGACTCCGGCAAGGCCCAAGCTCAGGCGCCACCCCCAGCCGCCGCTAATCTTGGCCGTCCCGAAGTTGATCAAATTGGCGCATAGTATCCCAATTGTGATCATCAACTGGAAACAAATGTTGAACCTTCCACGGTAGTTGTACGGAGACATCTCGGAAAGATACAAAGGCACCGACTGCACACGTTAATTCAAGAAATTAATTGGGTTTAGTAAATTAAATATCATGCATAACCATATTTAAAAACAGAGAAAAATAAATAAAAAAATAAAATACCTGATTAGCAAAGCCAATGCCGATGCCAAGTAGAATACGGCCCAAGATGAGCATGGATAGATGGACAGCACCGGCGTTGAGGGCGGCGCCGAACAAGAAGATAAATCCGGCCATCATCATGGATATACGACGGCCGAATTTCTTGGTGACCTCCCCCGCGGCTAAGGAGGCGAAGAGGGCAGCCAAGTACAAGGAGGATGTGAACAATTGGAGTGTAGGGCTGTTAAACTTGCAGTACTGGTTGGTCGACGTGATCGATTGTTGCCTCTCGTAAACGTCGGGGAAGAACTTTTCCAAGAAAGGCGCCATAGAAGTCACCCCACCTAATAATTCAAGAAAGACAGATTGGTGTCAAAATAATTCATAAGAATATATCATATATATATAGATAGATAGTAATTCATAAGGATTATAAGTAGGAGGTATATATATACGTACCAGATATACCAAGATCGTAGCCAAAAATCAAACCACCGGCGGCTCCGGCCAAAACAGTTAGGAGAACATAGGGTGTGAGTTTGCCGGGGTACGAAGGTGGAGGACTTCCTCCGTCAAACGAAACACCACCCATTGAAACTAATTAAAACTAGATAGAGAAGAGGGGCGATATATGTATGTGATCGAGAGAGAGAAATCAAATCAATTAAATTATGCTATGAGAATAACTGGGCGGGCAGTTGTATATATAGGGAGAGAGTAGTTGTATTTAGTTTAGGATAGGAGTCTCTCTTGCATGCATGCGCTTAATATATTATCCTAATTAAAATATATTTTTAGTTATCCTATTATAAATCCAATACTCTTTATGGGATCGTTAAAGTTAAACCAGTAGATATTAGTTAGATATTAATTAAAATATATTAATTTATCCTATTATAAATCCAGTACTCTTTTTATGGATTTACTATTTAGAATGGGATTATTAGGGAAGGGTAAATGAGAAATAGGCACATGATAAGGGCACTTAATTAAAAGAGGGACATTCAACATTTTTGTCTTTTAAATAAATTCGCCCATTCAAACTTATTTGTAAATAAGGAAATTTGTTTCCGGCCGGTCAACTGCCGTTGACCGCCGGGTCTCTGGCGTTGACTTGTTTTTTTTTTTTTTTTTTCTTTTCTTAAAAAAAATATTTTAATTAATATTACTGTCTTAGCTGCTAAATTATTGTCTCCCGCAGTTATTTGACTGTCGTAATAACTGCCGGAGACAGTAATTTAACTGTTAATTGACCTTTTTATTTTTTTTTCCTTCAAAAATATTTTACTTATATTACTGTATTCGTTGCTAAATTACTGTTTCCAACAGTTATTTAATTGTCGGAGACAGTAATTTAACTGTTAATTGACTTTTTTATTCTTAAAACAATATTTTTAATTAATATTACTGTATTCGTTGCTAAATTACTGTCTCCAGCAGTTATTTAACTGTCGGAGGCAGTAATTTAACTGTTAATTGACTTTTTTATTCTTCAAAAAATATTTTTAATTAATATTACTGTATTCCTTGCTAAATTACTGTCTCCAGCAGTTATTTAACTATCGGAGACAGTAATTTAACTGTTAATTGACTCTTTTTTTTCTTAAAAGAAATTATTTTAATTACTATTATTGCATTCGTTGCTAAATTACTGTCTCCAACAGTAATTTAACTGTCTTAGACAATAATATTAATAATATTACTGTTCGGGAAAATGATATTCATAATATTACTGTCTCAAACAGTAATATTAATGTCTGAGACAGTAATTTAGTAGTCAAGACAGTAATATTAATTAAAATATTTTTTATCTAAGAAAAACAAATTAAAAAAAAAAAGTCAACGCCGGAGACCGGAAACAAGCTAAAATGGACATAAAGTCAAACGGAGACCAGAAGAAGTCTCGGACGGTCGTCCCAGAATTACACTGCAGAATCGGATGGCCATCCGGTTTTGCAAAAAGAGGCAGAGAGTCTCAGAAAATGAGACGGTCTTCCGAAAGTTTTACATGAAACTCGGGCGGCCTTTCGAAATATTGATTTTTGCCCGGTTAGGAATTTTAATAGCACAAGAAAATCCCTACTTGATACCGAGTCTTGACACCATATTAAAAAAAAACCTCAAGTACGAAAACTAGGGGTCCAATCTCACAATTCGGAGCAAGAAGTTAGAAGGGAAGACAGTAACTCAAAAATTTCAAACATAGTTTTATTTTCTTTTATTATGAATTATATTTCTATTTTTATTATAATTATGAGTATCTAAAATTTTAGTTTTTTGGATTTTTTATTCGAGTTTTATGTGGGATTTGTGAACTCAATTCTATGAGTTTATGCAAGTATAAGTTTAAGATTATTTCTTCTAATTGATTTATTAAGTGCATGACTTGATCACTTTATGTGCTATATTGTTATTGTTGAATGCAAGTCTCGGAAGATCGGTTCAACAATTAGAATTGTGGTAGAAGAACCTTTGTTGTGTTATCATAGGAATATAGCTAACCTCTTAGGTAGCTATTATTGAGATTTGTGCTCAGTGTTTTTTACTTGATTGAATTGCGTATGAATACAATAATTTAGTTCTGACTAATCGAGTCATAATACACGCGGAAGCAATTTATGAATAAATTAGCATCTCAGGTTAGTTATCCGAATTAGTTGGTTGCATAATTGATGAAATTGGGGAATCGATAATCACACAGGGGCAAGATAAAATCCTAAGGCTTTTTAATTTGATCACTCTTCGTGTTATTGCTTACTTGTTTTTCTTTTTTTAGTTAATTTATATTATTAGTTTAGTTTAGTTTAGTTTAGTTGAATCAACTCAACATTCGACTGTGTTGGGTGGGCTTAAACATAGGTGTAGAATGTAGCGCTTATAATTGAATAGTTGAATATTCTTCGTGGGATCGATTCGAACTCAATTGTCCACTATATTACTTGTTCGATACATGCACTTGCATGTAGGTGTTATCATCAACATATTCCGAGAAAATGAACTAATTTACGGACGACCGTCTGAGATTTTATTCGAGCGCGGAAAGAGAATTTTATTTGTACAAGGAATCCCTGACCCTTTTACCAAGTATACGCACTATATAAGAGCAACACCTTGCGCGAAAATCAAGACCTTAATTTTACGCTTTTTTAGAGCTACAAAAGCGAGTAAACGGAGAAGCAAAGACGAAGACTTGACAAATCTTCTATCATAGTTTTTTTCTTTTATTCTTCTTCTTAATCTATGTATTTTAATTTATTTTGTTGCTTTTCGTTTAAGAACATGAGTAGCTAAAACTTTTAATCTATGATTTTGTCGGAACCCTATGTGGTGATTTTGAACCTAGTTTTCTGATATTATGCAATTTTGATTTCTGATTATTTCTTCTATTAGAGTTTATTTAGTGCATTAATCTAGCTAATGTTGGTATGTGTTATTGCAGGCCAAGACAATATTATTAATGAAAATAATATTTTTCTTAAAAAGTCAATGCCGAAGACCGGCGGTTAACAGCGGCTGACAAATAAACCCATAACACATGTATTTCTAGTGTTTTTATCTTACAAAATAACCCACTACTTACAAGTTTATTAAAAATCAAGGCAAGGGTATTTTTTCGGATATAATGGCCCCTGTTATAAATTGGAAATTAAAAAGCCCTACGCTCACTTTTCATGCTTTTTGCGCGATTCTTCTCTCTTCTCTCCCGAATTCTTCTATATACCTGTGCATCTGGGAACTGAGCTACATCTACCTGTTTCACATCGGATCTCGCCGTTTTATACGGCCGTCCTCTCCAGCTTTCACCATCAATCATATTATGGATGGTATTTTAGACAAAAGACATGGGTATGGGTTTATTTGCAAGACTATTTTTTGTGTGGACCTATGGGCATTTAAGTCCCTTGTCATGGGCCTCTTTGCCATTCGCCCAAAAATCTAATAATATATAGGAGATAAAAATCTAAAATAATATTTAGGAGATAAAAATCTAAAATAATATTTAGGAGATACAAATCTAATAAAAATCTAAAATAATAAAAACAAATTACAAATATGCCATTAGGGTTTTTTTAAGTTGCCCCAACTTTTCTTTCTTTTATATATATGAACAAAAATTGAACCACTATATGAACTATGAACAAAAATAATTGTGTAGAAGAAGCCGTCGGATGATAATAATCGGATAATAAAAATCAAAAATCAGATCTATATACCTTTTTTTCCAACGACAATGTCACTGTAAATATCAAACTACGTACTGTACGAACTATGAACAAAAACAATTGCGTAGAAGTAGCCGTCGGATGATAATAATCGATGATAATAAATAACATAAACTAAAACATTCTAAAGAGAGAACAAATTGCAAAATAGCTAACATTTTATGACGCCACAAATATTTTGTTGAAACGCAAAGAGATAAAAATGGATGGAGAAGTTGAGAGGTGGGATATATAAGGACAGAAAACACAAACGTGTTGAAGTAGAAGAGAGAA
The DNA here is from genome assembly GCF_000504015.1 of Erythranthe guttata. The sequence goes on along the minus strand of NW_012193720.1, from coordinate 824,262 downwards.
GTTGAAAGTGTTGAGAGTCTTAGCCGAAGTCTTTGGGAAGTTGGGGGAATCCATCTTTGTAAATAAATTAGGCATGTTTTCTTTTAAGGGATTATTTTGGAGACCCCCCTCATATTGAAAATATATATAATTAACTTCCATTTTGTTTACACCCTAGTGCAAACCCCATTCATTTGGATAATAATTTGACATACCCCTTGGCAGATTTGAAGTAGCCCGAACACCCTTTTAAATTAGTTTTAAACCCTAGCCAAACTCATATCGGTCTCTATCTTCCTCTCTCAACTCCCAGATCAAAATCCCGCCCCCAAGGTCTCTAACCGGTAATGTTGCTTCCCAGAGTCATAACTCTCGCTCCGGTGGTCGAAATTTGATGGTTTAACTACAATTGGATTCCTCTCGTCGAGCTCTTTCTTTTGGGGCTTATTTCCTTTAGTTTGGAGCTTTGGATATGTTTATGCAATTCTTTTTCAGTCGGTGCGTATTTCGACGACGGTGGGTCTTGCCGGAGGTGTAATTTGTGATCCGCCAGTCGAAATTTGACGGGCTACCCACCGCTGGATGCCTCTCATCGAGATATATATTTTGATGGCAATTTCGTTCATTTTTATATTTTCATATTTATTTCTATAATTTTTTTCATTTGTCACTGCGGAACCTTGGGTGGTTAGCGGCGGCTAGGGTTTTGGTAGGAGGGCGCTTGGGGCGAAGAGCCATTGGCGGTTTGGTCTACAATTCAAAGCATTTTGCCGCTATGGCCTCTCTCTCTTTCTCTATCTCTCAATCTCTTAGTGTTTGTTGATTTTTGAGTGTTTTGATGTTTCTTCATTTTTTGTTGATTTGCACTAAAATAATTTTTTTGTTTTGATTTTGCAATTGCAGCTTAATGAAAGCCATTGATCCTCTCCTTGAAGGTGTTAAATTTTTTTTATTGAAGTTACATCTGTTTCAAGTTACAGTATTCAACAGATTGTATACATGACTGTACATTACTATATATTATTATACATTACTAGTTACATATAGTAACATGTAGTTTTTTTTTTAGAACGAAAGGACGATTTATATTATGACGTCAAATCAGAGTTTACAAAATGTTGAATCTCAAGAGGTAAAGAATCAACACAAAAATCATCTTGAAAACATAGTCGAGCAATATTATGTGCTACTCGATTCCCATTTCTTCGGACATGGTTGGCAGAAAAAAGCTCAAACGAATTTGCAAGGGCATGAATATTTGTGATAATGTTTCCGTACACTGACCATTCTTCACATCCGTCACAGATTGCTGCAATAACCACGGCAGAGTCTCCTTCTAGAACGATTTTGTTCCATGATCTTCCTTGCGCAAATTCCACCGCTAAGAGTGCTGCTTTTGCTTCAGCCGAGGTGGGGTCCAGAGGTTGATTTATACAAATCGAATTCCAGCCCACACACTCACCCAAATGGGTTCGAGCCACAATTCCTACACCAACACATTTGTCCTTTGAGTTGATAACCACATCAAAGTTGACCTTAATCACATTCGCAATCGGCGGAGTCCAATGAACCTTTAGTGTTCCTGTAGAAAGCTGATTCACGAGGACTCGAGCTGTCGGGTGATGCAAATGATCTTCAATTCTTCCAACAAAAGAGATGACCTCCATAACTTCTTTGAACTCACCCTCGAAAACAAAACGATTTCGCGCAAACCAAATAGCCCAACAAATAAGCACGCATTTCTCAAAACCCACAATATCGGTCGACCTTTTCATACACAACAACCACTCTCTCATATTATTCCCCTTCCACTGATGCACAATCCAAGAAACATTACTAAGAGCCCATACTTGCCTCGAGAAAGAGCAACTGGAAAAACAGTGAAATATATCTTCAACCTCGCACTCACACCGACCACAAAAATTATCAACTGTTATCTTCCTTTTATAAAGATTATCTTTGGTGGGAAGGAGGTTTTTACAAGCTCTCCATGCAAATATTTTAATCTTATTTGGGAGATTCAGCTTCCATATCCATTTCCACGGAGTCGAGGTGCTGTTAATGGAACTGCTCGACGCAGGGTTGGAGGTCTCATTTTCCAGTCGAACTGCAAGATGGTAAGCACTACGAACCGAAAAACGGCCATTTTGGTTATAATGCCAAACCTGAATGTCTTTGTTGATTGAACTTCCAAGGGGAATAGCAAGAATATAATTCTGATCATCCTCCATAAATATTTCTCGGATCCTCATTTCGTTCCATTGGTTTGATTCACCCAAAATAAGCTCGCTAACCCTCATATCGGGGGGAAAGTTGGCCTGCGGCGTGATCGGTTTAAAGGTAGATTCCCTAGGCAGCCATCGATGTTTCCAAATCAATATAGACTTCCCATCTCCCACTCTCCAGCGCAACCCCGCCTCCAAAATTCGTTTAGATCCAAATATGCTACGCCACATAAACGAGGGATTTGAACCCAACCTTGCTCCTAAGATATCAGTGTGTGGATAGTATCTCGCTTTTAGTACTTGACCTAGAAGACTATTGGGTGTCACTAGCAGTCTCCAAAGTTGTTTGGCAAGCAGTGCCATGTTAAACGCTTCAAGATCTCGAAATCCTAGTCCCCCCGATTGCTTACTAAAACAAAGATCTCTCCATTTAGCCCAATGAATTCCTTTCCCTTTGGTATTTTCCCACCAAAACTGTGCCATTAACTGTTCAATTTCTCTCGAGAAATAACCTGGAAGCTTGAAGCAACCCATAGCATAAGATGGGATGGCTTGTAACACCGATTTGATAAGAATCTCTTTCCCTCCCCTGGAGAGCCATTTTTCCTTCCACCCTTTGAGTCTTTGGCAGACCCTGTCTCGAATGTAAGAAAAAACTTCACGTTTCGATTTTCCAATAACTGAGGGAAGACCCAAATATTTCTCATGCTTATCGACAATTTCCATCGGGAGGAGCAACTTAATTTCATCAATCGATTCGCGTCGCGACGTCTTACTGAAGAGAATACTCGACTTTTGATAATTTGTTATCTGGCCCGAAGCTCTCTCATACAGACCAAGAGCATCTCGTATACTGTGGGCAAAGTTTTTATTGGCTTTGCAAAATATAATAGTGTCGTCGGCAAACATTAGATGAGAAATAGTTGGGTCCCCATTGCACACCGACAACCCCAAAAGATTTCCTCTCGATTCTTCTTTTCTGAACAATGCACTAAGGGCCTCGGCACAAAAGAGAAACAAGTATGGCGAGAGCGGATCACCCTGCCGAATGCCCCGCTCGGGGTTTATCAAACCAAAATGCCTCCCATTAAGAACAACAGAATACGTCACTGAAGTGACACATCTCATAATTAAATCAACCACTCGTCGATCAAAGCCTAGTCGCAACATCGCCAATCGAAGAAAAGACCACTCTAATCTGTCATAAGCTTTACTCATATCCAGTTTAACCGCCATATGTTCCGATGGACTTCTTTTCATGTAATGGGTCAACTCGAATGTAATAAGAACATTATCTGTTATTAAGCGAGATGGGACAAAAGCAGATTGGGATTCTGAAATGATTGCATTCATAAACGGCTTCAACCTATTCACTATGCATTTGGAAACCAACTTATAAACCACGTTGCTCAAGCTTATTGGGCAAAAGTGTGCCACTGCTAGTGACACCCAATAGTCTTCTAGGTCAACATGTAGTTACATATGCATATATTTGTGTATTTTCGATTTGTATTTTATTGGTTTTGAGGTGATTTATAACATAAATGTTAAAATTTGTAAATTTTTGTTCTTGGGGTTTATGAATTTCTTTTGTCTAATCCAGTATTCGTGTGTATATATAATTGATCGACTAAAAATATTGGGTAAAAAAAAACAGAACATAACTACGAATTACTATAGTTTACTACAGTTACGTATAGTTATTTTCAGTTCAGTAAACATCTTGATTTAAAAAAATAAAAAAATAAATATTGAAAAAAAATAAAAAATAAAAAAATAGAAAAAAATTAAAAAATAAAATATATAAATTAAACAAACAGGTTTAAAAAAAAGGAAAAAAAAAGAAAAAAGAAAAGAAAAATAGTAATAAATAAATCACTGAAAATGCTAAATGTAGGACTAGAAATACTGAATGAATGCAGTTTGACCGAAAATTGAATATAATGGTTGTATAGTACCTTCGCCTCTCCAGTGGGGTATGTCAAATGATGATTTTGGCTTGAGTTTATCTCTAGTTTATTTGGTACCCACGGGTGAATATAAAATAAGCCCTTCTTTTAATTGGTTGTGCATTAGAGATGTTTATAACTGAAAATTAGGAGTGATTGGGTTAGAAATAGGAGATGGTAGCCGAGTAGATAAAAATCTAAAATAATATTTTGGGGATAAAAATCTAAAATAATATTTAGGAGATAAAAAAACTAATAAAAAATTAGGGTAAATGGCAAATATGACCATGACAAGGACATTTTAATCAAAAAAAGGACATCTAACTTTTTTATCTTCCATATAGTTGCAGCTCATTCAAACTAATTTTGCAAATAAGCAAAACCCTTTTATATATACCAAAATTACCCTCAATTCCTCAAAACCCCAATTCAACTCCTATTACATGATTTACACTCCAATTTAGCACAATTTCACCAACTAACCAATTTTGACCCTTATTCCGATTTAGACCAGCCACCGACGGAGACCGCAGGTCAGCCGCCGTTGACTTTTTCTTTTTCTTTTTTCAAAAATTTTTTTTTCGGAATTTTTTTTTTCTGGCAGGTCAACCGCCTGTCTCCGACGTTGACCTTTTTTTAGTTATTATTTTTTTTTTTTTGAAATCTTTATTTTTTTCTAACTTTTTCTTTCGGCAAGTCAACCGCCGTTGACTTTTTTTTTATTTTAAATTTTGTTTTTCTTAAAAAAATTATTTTAATTAATATTACTGTATTGACTGCTAAATTTATGTCTCCAACAGTAATTTAACTGTCGATCACAATAATTTAACGATCTGAGTCATTAATATTACTGTCTCAGGTGTTGACGTTTTGTTTTTTTTTTTTTTTTTTTTTTTTTTTTTTTTTTTTTTTTTTAATTTTATTGTTTCTTAAAAAAAATATTTTAATTAATATTACTGTCTTGACTTCTAAGTTATTGTCTAAAACAGTAATTTAACTCTCGGAGACAGTAATTTAACTATCAGAGACAGTAATTTTACTGTATTAATTAATTTAATCGTCTTGACCTGCAAATTTGCCTTATTCGACCATAGTATTATTGTTTCCGTCCGTAATATTACCGTAGCATGCAATAATATTACTCTTTGGGACAGTAATATTAGTAATATTACTGTTGGGACAGTAACATTAGTAATATTACTGTTTTGGTATCCAATATTACTATTTCAGACAATAATTTTTTTGTTAACACAATAATTTAGAAAGAAAAAAAAAATTAAGGTCGGAGATTGGCGGTCAACGACGGTTGACCGGACGGAAAATTCTTTCAGAAAAAAATAGTTTTAAAAAAAAAGCCAAAAAAAAACGACGTTGGAGAACCGCCAGGTCAACGCGGGAATCTTGCTGGGAAAAAAATTCAGGGTCAAAAAAAGAATTTTTTTTTTCAAAAAAATATTAAAATGGGGGTTAATGAGATATGTTTGTTCAAATCTAGGGTCAATGTGTAATTTGAGGAAGTTAGAGTATAATGGATGAAATTGATAGAAATGAGTATGGTTTTATTTGTAAGATTGTTTTTTTGTGTGGACCTATGTGCATTTAGTTCCTCTCATGTTGAATCAACGGCTCCTTCGACCCTACACCCGGTGATAAATACCGGGCGGGTCTTCTACTGCCACGTGTCTTTTTTTTTTTCTTTTCTAAAACCCCTAAAGATATATGCTAGCCGGAAATATATTATATATATACAAAAAAAAAAAAAAGGACAGGTGGCAGCAGAAGACCCACTCGATGTTTATCTCTGGGTGTAGGGTCGAAAAAGTCTTGAATCAACATAATTTGAATTTAGCACAATAACTTCCAACGGCAAGTTTGTTTGGATTCAAAATGAATTGTGTACAAATGCCAAATTTTATACATATTTGGAAAAGTCACAATTAACTTAAAAAACAAGGGCATATTACAAATAAACCCATCAATTGGTACTTATTCATAAAGAGATCCAGACAAAAATCTTCTTTACGAATAAGTCCACACATGGTCCAGATTTTTATAACCCCTCATACTCTAATATGCTCCAATTTAATCCTTAACTTAATTTCACTTCAATTTGACCCCAAATTTCACAAATTTTTCAATTTTGACCCAAAACTTTTTTTTTTCAATTTTTTTTTTCAAACTTTTTTTCCCGCCGGAATCCGGCGGTGACTTTTCCACTGTTTTTTTTTTTCTTTCTTCCGTATTCCGGCGTTGACTTTTTCTTTCTTCCGTATTCCGGCGTTGACTTTTTTCCTCTCCAGTTTTTTTTCTTCTTTTTTTTTCTGTAACTTTTTTTTTCCCGTTTAAATAGCAATATTGCTGTGATTGACAGTAATATTAACTATATTACTGTTAAACACAGTAAAATTAACTAAACTATAGTTTAACACAGTAATATTGCTATATTAATCTCTAGCACATCTTATATATAAAAGAAAGATATTTTGACCTATAACCCTCGACCTAAACCTAGGGGTACTTTTGACAATTCATATCTTAGCAGTTTTTTCATACGGTTTCTCAATAAATAAATAAAATAAATAAAAATTGCCCTCTCATTTGTACAAAATTGAATACACGATGAATATATATAAAACATAAGCTTCCGTATTTTGTGGTTACCAATAAAACTGAATTACGATCATTCTTTAACCGATGCAGTAAAAACTAAACACACGATCTTTCTTTAACCTCTACAACCACGATCTTCATGAGGGACACGATCTCATCTCAATTCTTCATTATCGTACAAATTTTATAGATTCCCTGTGAGATTCCATTGGCTTTTGACATCACTGCTTAATAGTTAATTCCCTTCTTTATCTCCATTCTCAATATTCTTGCTTATCAATAGGTTCGAACACTTCTATTTCCCTACAAATCATTTATTGCCATATCTGATATAGATTTATGTATTCTTTTCCCTTGCTCAAAAGTTTCTTCCCCTTGCTCTGTTATTTTTTTTATTTTGGTTTTGTAGATACGTATTTTGTTTAAGTTTGCTTACAACATATAGTTTGTATTTTGCCTTTTCGCATGTTTTTGTTGGTGGCGATAAATTAAATTATATGTGACCGTCCTCAAAGGTTTCTAGAATTCGTATGTGTTTATTTTATGGAGTTTTGTTTCCTTAATTTTTTTTCTTTCCGCTGCGCTGCAGGTTAATTTTTTATTTCCCCTTTCATCGAGCAATAACAACCGACATAGAACGAATTGCTCTTCTTCAATTTCTCTTCTCAACTGGTGCAACTTCTCTTCCCCACGTGTTCTCTCACCTTCCCAGGCACATCTCAGTTTCTCTCTACTGGCATTATTTCTCCATCATCGAAAATTTTGGTTTTTTTGTTGATTTTGATGTCCCTTATTTTCAATAATTAATTTTCATTTTCTTTGATTTGAAGCAAGCGAGCACTAAGATTCGAGTGTTACAAGATTTGTGCTAAACAATGTATCTTTTCGTTTTATATCCTTAGAATAGCAACTTAGCGGAGGAAAATTATTTTTAGTTGTCGTATTATTGTAGCATGTAATTGTCTTATTCTTCTTCTTATAACAAACACTACAAAACCAAGTGGGCAAATTTTGTACGAGCTAGTCACAACAAAATTTAGAATAGAAAGAAAAATCAGAATATTTCAAGGATATTTTATATCTTTGATGAAGTAAAATGGGATCAAATATTTATCTCTCTTCTTCTGCATAAGTAACTAGATGTAATGTTACTTTTACTTATGTATTCAAGACACATACTTCAAATTAAGTACTCGTTTCTTGAAAATGAAGCAATAATAATTTGTTCGGTGTCTTCTAGACACATTTTCATTATGAAATACTTGGCTTGTGTCCTCAAGGCACATAGCAATAACATAAATATTTTGTGATAACACAATAATTTTGTTGTTAACACAATAATTTAGAAAGAAAAAAAAATTAAGGTCGGAGATTGGCGGTCAACGACGGTTGACCGGACGGAAATTTTTTTCAGAAAAAAAGAGTTTTAAAAAAAAAGCCAAAAAAAAACGACGTTGGAGAACCGCCAGGTCAACGGCAGGAATCTTGCTGGAAAAACAAATCCAGGGTCAAACATATTTTAATATTATTCAATAATTTTTTTTATTATAATTTTTATTGTCATGTATTTAAATAATTATTTTCTTCCGTTTTGCAATGCCACCCGTGTAGCGCACGGGTATGGTTATTAGTTAATATTAACACAACAAAACTCATTATTATTGTGTAATAAAGTAATATTACAATGTTGACCGTTCAACAAATGTAAACATAATAAAAAAAACAAAAGAATTAATATTAGTGTGAGTGACAGTAATATTACTATAGCAACAGTAATATTACCGTCAACCACAGTAATATTACAATAATAGACAGTAATATTATTACGTTACTCCGTGAATAACTCAAACAAACAAAAAATCCGAACAAAATAATAATATTGATGTGGTTGACAGCAATATTACTATAACAACAATAATATTACCGTCAACCACAGTAATATTATTGGGTCAAAATTGAGTAATTTCTTAAATTTGGGGTCAAATTGAGATTAAATTGAATTTTTGTGGATAGAATTGATAAATTGGGGTACAATTAAGAATTGGGTATAAATGGTTGAGGGTAATATTGGGATATACATTAATGTTTCCTTTAGTCATAATAAATATTAAAGGGATAGGCTTATTGGTAGGGGTGAAAATTGGAATGAAATTTCCGAATTCGGCCAATTCCGATCCGAAAATATCCAAATTTGGAACCGTATTTTTCATTCCGATTTCCGAAGTTCCGATTTCCGATTCTTCCGAATTTAATTGGAACGGAATTGGAATGATATTTTAAATTTTCGGAAATTTCGATTTCCAATCTGATTTTAGTTCCGAATATTTTAATTGTTTTTCGAAATATATAATGTAGTTTTATGATTTATTTTGTAATTCCACAATAGAACTTATGTTATATTTTATATGGAAAATATAAGTAACGAAGGATCAAGTAAATTAAAACATTATATTTAAAAATTAATTGGTATAAGAAACTTTGTGTTGCATTTTTACTTATAAGAAAATCTATGTTTCAAATTTTCGATTTGTTGTTCCTACATGTATTTTTATTATTGCGTTTTCTCGAATTCTATTTTGGATTTTCTTGCAAAATTTCAAAAAAGATAGAAAAATATTGTGAAAACTAATGTAATTTCCGAATTTGGAGCATAAATTATAAATTAATGTAATTTCCGAAATTCCGCCGATTCCGAAATTTGGAACCCATTTTTTACTTCCGAAAAAAATTGGAAATTTTCCGAAAAAGCTATTTCCGATCCATTCCGTCCGATTTTCACCCCTACTTATTGGTGAAAGAGATATATCACCTAAAATAATAAACATGTTTGGTTGGGGACTTTTGCATAAAACCCCAAAAAACAAAACATGAAAAAATGTCATATATTGAAGAATAAAAATATATATATATATTGAGAAACGATAATATGTTTGGTTCCTCCTCCAACTAATTAAACTATCTACGTCTAAATATTTATATACAAAAGCAGCAATTAGCAATAATAGAAAAATAAAACGCAAGAGTACGTTCCCTAGATATATCAAACTCGGTCTCTCAATTTGCTCATGGCGATGGCCTTATTGACAGGGTCATTTGGCTCATTCATAAACCTCTTCCAGAACCAATGGCTCCTCCAGACCTGCGTCATCTCCTCGATCGGAATATTCTTTGTCTCCGGCATGAAGAAATAGCAGAACAATGTCATCACCGCCACGAAGAATGCAAAGAATATGAACAGACCGTACTTCATTGAGCAGAGCATTGTGAGGAAGCATTGCCCGACTATGAATGTGAAGGCCATGTTGACGGCCACCGTTACGCTCTGTGCAGCCGACCGAACCTCAAGAGGGAATATCTCGCTCGGGTACAACCAGCCCAACGGGCCCCACGACCAAGCGAACCCCATTACGTACACGCATATGCACACGACCACCACCGCGGCGAACCAAAAGGGTATATCCGTCACGTTTCCCGACACCCCGAATCTCCACCCGATTAGCCCCGCTATGAGTGACTGGAAAATGAACATTTGCACGCCGCCTTCTAGGAAGAGGCTCCTCCTCCCCCACCGATCGGATCCATAGATTGACACTCCGGTGGCAAACATGTTGACAACGCCGGTGATCACTGACGAGATAAGTGAGGCGTCCGAACCGAAACCGAGGCTCTGGAAGAGCACTGGAGCGTAGAACATGATGACGTTGATTCCGGTGAACTGCTGGAAGAAAGGGATGAGAATGGACATGGCAAGTTGGGGTCTGTAGCACTTTGTTCCAAAAAGATTCCTCCACGGACTCTCCACGAGGTCTGCTTCGTTCTTGGCCGCCAGCATGTCGTTGAATTCGGCGTCCACGTCATCAACGCCACGTATGCGCTTCAGAAGGGCTTTGGCTTCAATCTCCCTCCCTCTTTGGACCATGGAGTTGGGTGTGTCGGAGAGGAAGAAGGAAGCGATGAGGATTATCACGGCGGGGACTCCGGCAAGGCCCAAGCTCAGGCGCCACCCCCAGCCGCCGCTTATCTTGGCCGTCCCGAAGTTGATCAAATTGGCGCATAGTATCCCAATTGTGATCATCAACTGGAAACAAATGTTGAACCTTCCACGGTAGTTGTACGGAGACATCTCGGAAAGATACAAAGGCACCGACTGCACACGTTAATTCAAGAAATTAATTGGGTTTAGTAAATTAAATATCATGCATAACCATATTTAAAAACAGAGAAAAATAAATAAAAAGATAAAATACCTGATTAGCAAAGCCAATGCCGATGCCAAGTAGAATACGGCCCAAGATGAGCATGGATAGATGGACAGCACCGGCGTTGAGGGCGGCGCCGAACAAGAAGATAAATCCGGCCATCATCATGGATATACGACGGCCGAATTTCTTGGTGACCTCCCCCGCGGCTAAGGAGGCGAAGAGGGCAGCCAAGTACAAGGAGGATGTGAACAATTGGAGTGTAGGGCTGTTAAACTTGCAGTACTGGTTGGTCGACGTGATCGATTGTTGCCTCTCGTAAACGTCGGGGAAGAACTTTTCCAAGAAAGGCGCCATAGAAGTCACCCCACCTAATAATTCAAGAAAGACAGATTGGTGTCAAAATAATTCATAAGAATATATCATATATATATAGATAGATAGTAATTCATAAGGATTATAAGTAGGAGGTATATATATACGTACCAGATATACCAAGATCGTAGCCAAAAATCAAACCACCGGCGGCTCCGGCCAAAACAGTTAGGAGAACATAGGGTGTGAGTTTGCCGGGGTACGAAGGTGGAGGACTTCCTCCGTCAAACGAAACACCACCCATTGAAACTAATTAAAACTAGATAGAGAAGAGGGGCGATATATGTATGTGATCGAGAGAGAGAAATCAAATCAATTAAATTATGCTATGAGAATAACTGGGCGGGCAGTTGTATATATAGGGAGAGAGTAGTTGTATTTAGTTTAGGATAGGAGTCTCTCTTGCATGCATGCGCTTAATATATTATCCTAATTAAAATATATTTTTAGTTATCCTATTATAAATCCAATACTCTTTATGGGATCGTTAAAGTTAAACCAGTAGATATTAGTTAGATATTAATTAAAATATATTAATTTATCCTATTATAAATCCAGTACTCTTTTTATGGATTTACTATTTAGAATGGGATTATTAGGGAAGGGTAAATGAGAAATAGGCACATGATAAGGGCACTTAATTAAAAGAGGGACATTCAACATTTTTGTCTTTTAAATAAATTCGCCCATTCAAACTTATTTGTAAATAAGGAAATTTGTTTCCGGCCGGTCAACTGCCGTTGACCGCCGGGTCTCCGGCGTTGACTTGTTTTTTTTCTTTTTTTTTTCTTTTCTTAAAAAAAATATTTTAATTAATATTACTGTCTTAGCTGCTAAATTATTGTCTCCCGCAGTTATTTGACTGTCGTAATAACTGCCGGAGACAGTAATTTAACTGTTAATTGACCTTTTTATTTTTTTTTCCTTCAAAAATATTTTACTTATATTACTGTATTCGTTGCTAAATTACTGTCTCCAACAGTTATTTAATTGTTGGAGACAGTAATTTAACTGTTAATTGACTTTTTTATTCTTAAAACAATATTTTTAATTAATATTACTGTATTCGTTGCTAAATTACTGTCTCCAGCAGTTATTTAACTGTCGGAGGCAGTAATTTAACTGTTAATTGACTTTTTTATTCTTCAAAAAATATTTTTAATTAATATTACTGTATTCCTTGCTAAATTACTGTCTCCAGCAGTTATTTAACTATCGGAGACAGTAATTTAACTGTTAATTGACTCTTTTTTTTCTTAAAAGAAATTGTTTTAATTACTATTATTGCATTCGTTGCTAAATTACTGTCTCCAACAGTAATTTAACTGTCTTAGACAATAATATTAATAATATTACTGTTCGGGAAAATGATATTCATAATATTACTGTCTCAAACAGTAATATTAATGTCTGAGACAGTAATTTAGTAGTCAAGACAGTAATATTAATTAAAATATTTTTTATCTAAGAAAAACAAATTAAAAAAAAAAAGTCAACGCCGGAGACCGGAAACAAGCTAAAATGGACATAAAGTCAAACGGAGACCAGAAGAAGTCTCGGACGGTCGTCCCAGAATTACACTGCAGAATCGGATGGCCATCCGGTTTTGCAAAAAGAGGCAGAGAGTCTCAGAAAATGAGACGGTCTTCCGAAAGTTTTACATGAAACTCGGGCGGCCTTTCGAAATATTGATTTTTGCCCGGTTAGGAATTTTAATAGCACAAGAAAATCCCTACTTGATACCGAGTCTTGACACCATATTAAAAAAAAACCTCAAGTACGAAAACTAGGGGTCCAATCTCACAATTCGGAGCAAGAAGTTAGAAGGGAAGACAGTAACTCAAAAATTTCAAACATAGTTTTATTTTCTTTTATTATGAATTATATTTCTATTTTTATTATAATTATGAGTATCTAAAATTTTAGTTTTTTGGATTTTTTATTCGAGTTTTATGTGGGATTTGTGAACTCAATTCTATGAGTTTATGCAAGTATAAGTTTAAGATTATTTCTTCTAATTGATTTATTAAGTGCATGACTTGATCACTTTATGTGCTATATTGTTATTGTTGAATGCAAGTCTCGGAAGATCGGTTCAACAATTAGAATTGTGGTAGAAGAACCTTTGTTGTGTTATCATAGGAATATAGCTAACCTCTTAGGTAGCTATTATTGAGATTTGTGCTCAGTGTTTTTTACTTGATTGAATTGCGTATGAATACAATAATTTAGTTCTGACTAATCGAGTCATAATACACGCGGAAGCAATTTATGAATAAATTAGCATCTCAGGTTAGTTATCCGAATTAGTTGGTTGCATAATTGATGAAATTGGGGAATCGATAATCACACAGGGGCAAGATAAAATCCTAAGGCTTTTTAATTTGATCACTCTTCGTGTTATTGCTTACTTGTTTTTCTTTTTTTAGTTAATTTATATTATTAGTTTAGTTTAGTTTAGTTTAGTTGAATCAACTCAACATTCGACTGTGTTGGGTGGGCTTAAACATAGGTGTAGAATGTAGCGCTTATAATTGAATAGTTGAATATTCTTCGTGGGATCGATTCGAACTCAATTGTCCACTATATTACTTGTTCGATACATGCACTTGCATGTAGGTGTTATCATCAACATATTCCGAGAAAATGAACTAATTTACGGACGACCGTCTGAGATTTTATTCGAGCGCGGAAAGAGAATTTTATTTGTACAAGGAATCCCTGACCCTTTTACCAAGTATACGCACTATATAAGAGCAACACCTTGCGCGAAAATCAAGACCTTAATTTTACGCTTTTTTAGAGCTACAAAAGCGAGTAAACGGAGAAGCAAAGACGAAGACTTGACAAATCTTCTATCATAGTTTTTTTCTTTTATTCTTCTTCTTAATCTATGTATTTTAATTTATTTTGTTGCTTTTCGTTTAAGAACATGAGTAGCTAAAACTTTTAATCTATGATTTTGTCGGAACCCTATGTGGTGATTTTGAACCTAGTTTTCTGATATTATGCAATTTTGATTTCTGATTATTTCTTCTATTAGAGTTTATTTAGTGCATTAATCTAGCTAATGTTGGTATGTGTTATTGTTAAAATTTAATCCACAAATCGTTTTAATAATTATAACAGGGATAGAAGAGCCTTCAAGTAGTTTCCACTAGATTAGTGTGTTAATTGCATATGATATTGTAGACATACAAATATCACCTTAGATGAAGAGACTTGATATTTAATGATTTATTCATAACTGGTTTGCATAGATATATAGTGAGTTGTTTGTGAATAATAGACGTACAATATATGCGACAACGTATTATAAGTAATCTCTTGTCTCGGGTTGATAATCAGAAGTCGTAACTTGCATGATAGAGGTTTAATTGGGGGACGAATTAATGCATAGAGGTGAAAATAAAGTCCTAGGTCCTCTTTCATTGATATTTTATTGTGTTTGCTTGATTTCTTAGCTATTTAATAATTTAGATTAGAAAACGTTCACAACCTTTCTGTTGGATAAGAATATAGTTGGTAAAATTCGGTACATAGAATTAGATAATTGAATTATTGTCTGTGGGATTGACATTCGACTCTCAGGAGTCCACTTTTACTACTTGTTTGTGATACGTGCACTTGCATGTTAGTATTTCACCTAACAATAAGTAGTATTAGAGGAAATATATATTAAAGATATTCTCTTTCCTTGTATTTTGTAATTACTTATGTTTAGCAATTTACCATAGATAGGTGCAAACCCTAGCAATATTCTTGTATATATTCTTGCTCTCGGTTAATGAAAAATCAAGTCACCATTCTCTCTTTCACTTCAACATGGTATCCAGAGCAATATAATCCTGGGCTGTGGTTTTCTTCTTCAAATTTTTTTTTCTTCCGCCACCACATCACATAACTTTCCACCCATCTCTTTAATGGCTATTGATGAAAATCCTTCTGCCACCACCACACATACCACCCTCAATAATACCCCAGACCCACAAAATACTTTATTCACCATAAATCTATCAAATATTACAAAACTCTTTCCCACCAATTATCTCACATGGAGTCTACAAATCCATTCTCTCCTTCAAGGCTATGATCTGCAAGGTTTTATTGAGCAGACTCAAACCATACCAGCCCCCATGCTCACCACTAATGGTGTCAGCTCTCCAAACCCGGCTTATACCCTTTGGCAACGTCAAGATCGACTGATTTTTAGTGCTCTCCTTGGTGCTATATCAGTTCCTTTACAACCACTCATTGCTCGCACGACATTTCACTTGACGCTTGGAATACCCTATTCAATACATATGCCAAACCATCACGTGGTCACATTAGGCAATTAAAAGATCAGTTGAAACGGTGCACGAAGGGCTCGTCGTCAATCACTGAATATATGAACACCATCAAAGCTCGTTCAGACGAACTTGCTCTCCTTGGTAAACCAGTTGACAATGAGGATCTAATCGATAGAGTTCTTGACGGGCTTGGAGATGAATACAGATCCATTATTGATGCCGTCAATGCTCGCGACTCACCCATCTCGTTCCTCGAACTCCATGAGAAACTACTTAACAAAGAAGCCTCAATTCAATCCAACCAATCCATCCATCTCCCACTCCCTGTGACAGCAAATCCAACAGCATCAAGATACCGTCCAAACTGGCGCCCCTCTTCGGCCAATCTGCCGTACTCCAGTTCTTCACCCAATCCCATCGCACGACCACCCAAACCTTACCTTGGTCGTTGCCAGGCCTGTGGAGCTCAAGGTCATACCGCCAAGCATTGCCCTATGTTTCGCCTTATTTCTCATCAACCATCACCAAATCCTCGCCCACATAGCCACAACGGATCTCGTCCGTCTACACCGTGGCAACCTCGTGCAAACCATGTTGTTCTTACAACCAACAACACTTCTCCTTGGCTATTGGACAGTGGAGCATCGCACCATGTCACGTCCGACTTGAGTAATCTCTCTCTTCATAGCCCATATCACGGTTCAGATGATGTTGTTATTGGCGATGGTTCCGGTCTTCAAATCACTCACACTGGTTCCGCCATCTTACCCTCTCATTCACAAACATTTACTTTACATAGTGTCCTTTGTGTTCCCTCTATGCAAAAGAACTTAATTTCCATCTATCAATTTTGTTGTGATAATCATGTTTCTATAGAATTCTCACCATCTTTTTTTCATGTGAAGGCTCTACGCACGGGGGCAATCCTTTTGACGGGCAAACCTAAAGATGGTGTTTATGAGTGGCCAATCCCTTCATCTCTTTCCTCGCCAATACTTGCTTTCTCTGGTGTCAAGACCACTTCGTCCGAGTGGCACTCTAGACTAGGACACCCATCTTCAGCTATTTTTAAGAATATTATTTCTAATTTTAATTTACCATTGTCACGTACTTTATCTTCCCAATTAGTGTGTAATGCGTGTTCTTGCAATAAAAGTCACAAAGTTCCATTCTCTTCATCCACCTTAATGTCCACTCATCCTCTTGAGATTGTCTTTTCAGATGTATGGACCTCTCCTGTGTATTCGGTTGATGGTTTTCAATACTATGTTATTTTTGTCGACCATTACACCAGATACATCTGGTATTACCCACTCAAACGAAAATCCCATGTTTACGATGTCTTTGTACGCTTCAAAGCGTTAGTCGAAAATCAATTCAAACATCGTTTTGTCACTCTTTACTCCGACAACGGTGGTGAATATTAAGCTCTCAAAACATTTTTATCCACCCATGGTATCTCCCATTTTACAACACCACCACACACCCCAGAACATAATGGTATTTCTGAACGTCGTCATCGTCACATTGTTGAAACGGGTCTTTCTCTTCTTACTCATGCATCAATGCCTCTAACCTACTGGAACTACGCATGTGCCACTGCTGTCTATCTTATAAACCGAATGCCAACACCCACTCTTGATCTTTTTTCTCCTTTTTCCAAGCTCTTCCACTCTCCACCTAACTACACTAAACTTCGTGTGTTTGGCTGCTTATGTTATCCGTGGCTTCGACCTTACTCCAAACACAAACTTGAACCTCGTTCCACTCCATGTGTTTTCCTCGGCTACTCTCTTACTCAAAGTGCTTACCTTTGTCTCGATTTTTCTACGTCTAGAATATACATCTCTCGTCATGTCAAGTTTCTTGAAACCACATTTCCATTTGCCACACATAAACCTCACCTCTCTCGTCCCACTCCTGAGATAGTATCTAAGTGGCTGCCACCCATCTCCGTCGTTCCTACACAGAGCTGTCCACTCACTACGCCATCGCCCGGAGAGCCCCTGTGCACCACTATTTCCCCACCTATAACCTCAGGTAACCATATAACTCCGTCGACAGTCCCAACTGAAAATCCTCCTCACGGACCCCCACCAATTGATCCCACCATCCACTTGACCACCAATACCACTCCCGAATCTGCACCGACCACATCCACTTCTTCTCATCACCCATCCCCGTCGAGCACAGTCCCACAAAATAACCATCACATGACCACCAGGGCCAAAAACAACTTTCATAAAAAGCTTCAAAAACTGACTCTCACAGCTGTTGGTCAACAATCTTCCGATGTTGAACCTCATACTGTGACACATGCACTTAAAGAACCTAAATGGAGACATGCTATGTCAGATGAGTTTGATGCTCTTGTTCGGAATGGGACATGGGACCTTGTTCCACCAAGTCCTATACAAAACCTTGTTGGATGTAAGTGGGTTTTTCGTACTAAACGTCTTCCTGATGGCTCTGTTGACAGGTATAAAGCTCGACTTGTTGCGAAGGGCTTTCACCAACGCCCTGGAGTGGACTATCACGACACCTTCAGTCCCGTTATCAAACCCACCACCATTCGTTTAGTCCTCAGCTTGGCTATCAGTCGGGGTTGGTCTTTACGACAGTTGGACGTTAATAATGCATTCCTTCAAGGACACCTTACCGAAGATGTCTACATGGCCCAACCTCCAGGCTTCATTGATAAAGATAATCCTACTCACGTGTGTAAACTCAAGAAAGCTATATATGGTCTCAAACAAGCTCCACGGGCTTGGTATCATGAGCTTCGTCAGTTTCTTCTCCAATCTGGTTTTACAAATTCTCATGCAGATACGTCGTTATTTGTTCTCCATTCCGGTGACACTACCATTTTCCTTCTCGTTTATGTGGATGATATTATTATCACCGGTACACATCCTGCTGCTCTTCAACATTTCATAGATCTTATGGCACATCGTTTTTCTATCAAGGATCTTGGTCAATTATCGTACTTCCTCGGTATTGAGGTTCTTTCTACCTCATCGGGTCTGTTTCTCACCCAACGCCGTTATATCACCGACTTGCTGTCTCGGACGAACATGACTGGTGCAAAGTCTGTTGGAACTCCTCTCGCAACAGATAATACACTATCACTTCACTCCGGTACAACTCTTATCGATCCTAGTGAATATAGAGCTGTTGTTGGCAGCCTTCAATACCTTTCCCTAACTCGCCCCGATATCTCGTATGCTGTCAATAAACTATCTCAATTTATGCATCGTCCAACTACGGAACATTGGCACGCAGCAAAACGTCTGCTCCGGTATTTATGTGGTACATCTACGTTTGGACTATTCTTTCGCACGAATAATCCATTATCTTTGCTCTAATCCCGTATTTCATTCGCGCATGAAGCACGTGGCGATTGATTATCACTTTATTCGGGAACAAGTTCAATCTGGTGTTCTTCGAGTCGCTCATGTCTCCTCAGCCGACCAACTTGCTGATGCCCTCACCAAACCTCTTTCTCGCAGCCGATTTGAGACACTAAGAGTCAAGATTGGTGTCTCCTCCGGAGCTCCATCTTGAGGGGGCATATTAGAGGAAATATATATTAAAGATATTCTCTTTCCTTGTATTTTGTAATTACTTATGTTTAGCAATTTACCATAGATAGGTGCAAACCCTAGCAATATTCTTGTATATATTCTTGCTCTCGGTTAATGAAAAATCAAGTCACCATTCTCTCTTTCACTTCAACAAGTAGGAGACGTCATCAATGTTGGATCAGATGGCCATTATGGATTTTGGACAGCTGCATCAAATATGGGATGTGGAGAACAAGAATGGTCTCAAGTTTATCGTACATGATCGAAGAGTTACGAAATAATTATCCCATCTAATTGGACATACAATATCTAACGGGAAATGTTGAAGACTTAGAATTCCAGTTGAGCAATTGGGATGTACCTGCTCATCTTTCCACATATAAGTCAAATATTGCTTCAACGTATAATGTCGTGCATGTATACTTAGTCAAACAACAATGTCTCGCGTTTCTTCCTCTTTCTAGCGATACGTTGCCATTTAAAGAGAGACAAAAGGGCTAGCATTCACCAATGATAAACACTTTGTGCATGTCGTTCTGAAAAAGAATTGTCGAATATAATCACTCATGTAGCTAATTATTGGTGCGGGTGTCTTGATCCTAAGGCCGACAGTTGGGAGACTTTTTACATGGATGCTCGAATTAGTACGTTTAGAACTTTTGTCGAATATTACACAATTTTCAACCTGTAAATTAAATATCGATTTAAAAAAAAAAAAACAATCTATATCTACAGGTCGAAAAGAGCCTGCGTCAACATTCAACAAATTTCAACACAGAATAGACCAAATGAAGGACACTTAATAAATATTAACAAACATTGAATGCTCAATATACATATTTATCACTTTATTATACTATATTTCTTAATTTAAAACAAACATTCGAAGCAATTTCAAGTAATTTCAAAGAAAAATTTGAAAATATACTTGAACTGTGTTCCAGTTTTTCTTGCTTTTTTTTTTTGACAAAGTTTGCAACAATAAAATTTCTCGATTTTATGGATTTTTCTTTTTAAGTTTAGTCCATGTGCATAAACTTCTCTTCTATTATACATCAAAATTTGTACAAGTACTTTAAATGTGTTATCGAGTATCATTAGTGATGAGCAAACAAAAATAGTTTCCCACATTTTAATCTTCCTAAGTTGTTTTGTACGTATAAAGTGTTTTGTTTATTATGGAGTTTCAACTTCCATGTATGTTCATTCTTCATACAAATACACCGGCGTAGCCAAATATCTTGATCACATTTAGTTTGATTTGTTCAAGGTTTCTTCATTGTATTTCACTATTATTTTTCTTTATGCGCTAGCTGTGAATTCATTTATTTTTACATCAATTTATATATGTTTGGGGTTAATGGCAAAGAGCCCATTGACAAACGCATTTAATTAAATAAGAGACATCCAACTTTTTTGTCTTTCAAATATTTTCAACTCATTCAAACTTATTTGCAAATAAGAAATATTTTTTTATATATACCAAATTTACCATTAATTCCTTCAACCCATTCAACTCCAATTTCATGATTTACACCCCAATTTAGCTCAATTTCACCAATTAACCAATTTTGACCATAATTTCAATTTTGACCCACCACCACCGGATCTCCGGCGTTGACTTTCTTCTTTTTTTTTTCTGAAAACTTTTTTTTTCGGTAGGTCTACCGCTGTTGACCGCCGGGTCTCCGACATTGACTTTATTATTATTTATTTTTTAAAAAAAAATTCTTAAAAAAAATATTTTAATTAATATTACTGTCTTAGCTGCTAAGTTAATATTTCCAGCACTTATTTAACTGTCGGAGACAGTAATTTAACTGTTAATTGATTTTTTTTTCTTAAAAAAATTATTTTAATTAATATTACTGTCTTGGCTGCTAAATTTTTTTTTCCAACAGTAATTTAACTGTCGGAGATAGTAATTTAACTGTTAATTGATTTATTTGTTTTTTTTTTTTTTGAAATTTAGTTTTTTCTTAGAAAAATTATTTTAATTAATATTACTGTCTTGGCTGCTAAATTACTATATGCAACAGTAATTTAACTGTCTGACACAGTAATATTATTGTCTGAGACAGTAATATTACTATCTGAGACAGTAATTTTACTGTATTAATTAATTTATCGTCTTTGCCTGCAATTTTGCTGCCTTAGACCGTAATATTACTGTCTCCAACCGTAATATTACTGTCTCATGCAATAATACTACTGTTTGGGACAGTAATATTACTTATTGTATGAGATAGTAATTTAGCAGACAAGACAGTAACATTAATTTAAAAAAATCTAAGAAAAAAAATCAACGCCGGAGACCGGTGGCCAATGGTGAATTGGTGATTGACCGGTCGGAAAAAAAAATTGAAAAAAAAAAAGAAAAACAAAATCAATGCTGGGAACCGCCGGGTCAACGCCGGAATCTAGCCGGAAAAAAAATCCATAAAATAAATTATTTTCTGAAAAAAAAATATTTTTTCAAAAAATTATTAAAATGGGGGTTAATGAGATATATTTGTTTAAATCCGGGGTCAATGTGTAATATTGATGAAGCTAGAGTATAATGGATGGAATTGATAAAAATTATATTATGGAGGGTATTTTAGACTAAAGATATGGGGATGAGTTTATTTGAAAGACTGTTTTTTTTTTTTTTTTTTTTTTTTTGTGAACTAATGTGCATTTAAGTTCCTTGTCATGTCCTCTTTTTTTTGGTAATATTTTGTAGGTTAATTCTAAAGCAAAACAACTCAATTCCCAACCTTACTAAATAAATAATAGATGCCAACTAATATAACATATAATTCTAATAAAACGTGAATTCCATTGTTAGGTGCAAACTAAAGTCCCACATTATTCGAGCATAAGAAAGGTCATGCGTTTATAAGGGCGAATGGAAATCTCCAATTCTCCATTAGTATGAGATCTTTTAGAGAAACTCAAGAGCAAAAATCACTTGGGTGTGACATTAACCCATAATTAGTTCTACCATGATATTTATACTTGGTTATATTGAATTAGATGATAGTTTCTTGCTTTCGCAGATAGATAAACTTTATATTCACGATGATTAATGTTTGTGTGTATAAGATTGGATTGTGATTATTCTAATATTAGTTACTAGTAGTATTAATAAATAATCATGGACTGTTTTTCTACAAAACCCATGTAATTATTTTTTCTCTTATATAAATTTTCTATTAAAGTTTAGTACATTTTACATAATAAGGACCGGTTGTAAAATATTAGTCACTATTCAGACTTTTATTAAATTGCAAATAGCATTGAAAATTGGAAAATTAACTTTTAATTTTATTGTAATTTCAATCAGTTGGTCATAACACCATAGCCTTTCTTAACTTTGACACAGTATTGCACTTTTCAACTTTATTTCTTTTTAAATTCCAATTAAGTTGAGGTAAATATTTGAAAAGTACTTTCTAAAATATTTGGGAAAGTGGGAGTGAAATCTAAAAAAACAAAAGTAGAGTGGAAATACATACAAAAAAGATGGGACTCGTTTCCCCGCAAACAAAACCATGTGAGAAACACGTGATATTAATGGATGAAAATCACCTGAAAATTGTAATTTTAAACATCGTGCAAAAATCTATTTAGTCAAAAGAAGAAGGTATAAATCTCTCAATATTTGATTTTATATGAATAAAAACCCAAGTCATAAATCTCAATTTTATTATTTAAATTTACTATTCATATTGTGTCAAATATATATATATATATATATATATATATATATATATATATATATATATATATATATATATATATTTTGGAATATTTGTGATGCAAATCCCACATACAA
>NW_012193720.1:771564-801129 GCF_000504015.1 Erythranthe guttata | reverse complement strand
TGAACTGCAGGCGAACTCGCGTGAGTCGATCCCGTATTTCTTGTTCCGCGACAAATCGATCCCTTGTTTCTCGAGTAGGGATACGGATTCCTTGTTATAAGGGTCGACGGCAGAATCAAATTGAAAGTTGAATTCCCAGATTAGTTCCCGACCGGTTTCCGCCGAGCAGGGTAGATTGCCGTACCTGTCGAATATTGTGAGGTAGAATTCCGCCGGGGCGCGCATGTGTGGTGGAACCCCGTCGGGGTTGTAAATTGTCCCACACTTATCGATGTAACGAAACTCCTCCTCCATGGCGTACTTGTACGTGAGACGAAGAAGAAGACGCCATTGTTTTTTCCTTTTTTCTTGTTTTTTTTTTTTTTTTTTTTTGTTTATTAGTAGATTTGTAGTGCGTAAGTAGGGTATATATAAACAATATGGGTAACTTGGAAGGCAAGTATTAGGGTTTTGATGCCAAATATTATGGTAACTAAATCTTTGGAAGAGTTTAACTCATTCAATTTTATTAAGAACGAATCACTATCGAATAAGGATTTTCCTTTTTGGTATTTGCATCAAATTGATTAAGACCCAACCATTATCGAACTAAGGATTTCTTCACGTATTGGTTTTTATTTTTGTCGGTTCCAACTTTTATTTTATAATATTTGTTTCAAGCTTTTTATATAGGAATTAGAAATAAATATTACCAAAAATAGGGTAGGCCCAAATATGTATTAATTAGGGTAAATTACAATCACACGTATGGCCAAATTACGAAAAACCCCCATCTTGTATGGGTAATTACAATCATCTCTCAACGATAAATCTTCTTATACGTCCACCTTTGCGATTTCAAATTTAGTGGAATCTTCGAGATTATATGAAATATTATCACTTATGTACCCGTTTTATCCCATTTGAACTCCACATTTTGAAGCAAGATGATCATAATATGTGTTTTTTGGCTTGTATATATTAGATTGTGGTGCATCATAAACTGTATTCTTACACAAAACGAGAACAAACTAGAATACATTACATGGAATCTAGATGATTATGTTGAATTTGACACCATAAAAGTAGATGTGTAAGAAAAAGTCATAGTTAAGGGAGTAGATGTAATTATCCAAATAAGAGGTTTTTTTTTTTTTTTTTAAATTGATCATACCTCAGGGGTTGGTTGTAATTTACACTATTAACTATTACGTTTAACCACCCTAAAACACATTTTTCTAACACCGAAAAATAAAAGGGGTTATTACTTATTCATTTCTAAATTTATTCCCAATTTTTTTTTTACAATAAAGTCCAGACAAAGTCCAGATATATTTAAAAGATTAAAAATCCAAATAAAGTCAAATCGATTTTAAAATTGATGAAATCGGAGTTAAATTATGATTATAATTAGAAATTAGATTTAAATAGTTATGGATAATTTCATAAATATTAAGTTTGTATGTATTTATAATACATATTAAATATATGAATTTATTGGTAAAAGAGATAAAAACACCTAAACATAAATCAGAAACTTATGCATAGAACCCAAAATAAAATAAAATATTCCTTAACGTGCCATTGAAATTGAGAATTTGAAGATACGGATTCTAAATTCACAATCATAAATTAATTAAGTTTGTTAATATGAATTCATTTTGCAATGTATCCAAGTATATGTTTCTCAATCCTCATTATTTATCATCTTAATTCGGAATAATTTTAGTCAAATTAAAATTCACATATATGGAGTTATTTGATTTTATATTTTATATTGAAATGCAGTAGCGAGACGGAAGCCAAGTCCCCTCTTTTTACTTTTATTAATTGCACTATTAGTATGTAAATTAATTTTGTAATTCAAAAACTTGCCCCCTGAAAAGTTAAATTGTTTCAACTGACCCTTCAGACTTTATAATCCTACTTTGAATATTTAAATTTGACCCACCCA
This sequence comes from Erythranthe guttata, assembly GCF_000504015.1. The sequence goes on along the minus strand of NW_012193720.1, from coordinate 799,196 downwards.
AAAAAAAAATTAACTATATGTACGTAACTAGACCTAATCTCATAAGAGGTCACTCTAATTACTCAATATGTGATCAAGGGTAAAAATATAATTTCAAAAACATTAATGTCACTATAATTACTCATTTACCTTTCCTTTGAAAGAATTTTTTTGGTGAAACTTATATTACAACACTAATATAATAATAAAAGTATAAATTACACACTAATTATTATCTATAAGTAGGGCTGGGATTGGGTTGGGTCGGTCGATTACCAGCCTTAAAACTGACCCATCCATCAAACCATTTTTGCTCAAATTTGAAAACTTTTGCCGATCCAACCTTTATGGGTCAATTGATGGTTGGCAACTGAATATTTGTGTTGATTTATATGCCTATAGAAATCAATTAACCTAAGTTGTAACAGTTAAGTTGTGGAAACAGTATTCAGTTACAACTATAATTCTTGTGTTAACACAGTTATAAACTACTTAAAGCAAATAAATGAACACAAGGAATTAATGTGGTTCAGACACAAATGTGCCCTACATCCACGTGGACCTGCAAACACGATTTCACTAGTTCAGATTTACAGTGTACATTAATAGGACTTATTAAAAACACCAAGACTCCCTCTTTATGTAATATGCCGTTCTTGTACACAACTCAAACTCCGTGTCTCTCTCTAGCAGCTCCACTCCGCGTGCCTTGAACTTTCTTCAAGCCTGAACTCCCTTCAGAAAACGCGGCTGATCTCCCTTGAGATCTATACAGCAAATCTGTATATGTTGGCACAGTGCAACGATGGCACAGTCCTGCTCCGCAGAACGCCTTGGCAAAACTTCGATGCTATGAAGTGGTTTTTCTCCCAAATAATGCCCACGGTTCTTGTATGTCTTGGAGGCTTATATAGCCACGAAAATAAGCTTTAAGACCTAACTTGAACCCCAAGAAATCCATTTAACTAGGTAACAGAATCCTAGTTGATTTATACTTCTATTATACATAAGTACAAAAGATACCTAACTAGAATAAAATACATGGAAATAAATCTAAGTTCTAATAGAAGTATTATAAGAATAGGACTCTAATAATTCCAAAATAAATATGAAAAACAAATCTTTGCCAATCTTTTAATTCCAAAACTTGGCGGATTTCCTCGATCTTCAATAGCCGGAAATATGGCGCCAACAATCTCCCCCTTTGGCATAGATTGGTCAGAATCCATATTTAACAAGAACTCCCCCTGCATATGAGATTTTCTCTCTTTGCAGAAATGATTAACTCCCCATGCATCACATACTGTTAATACAATAGAAGTTGCAACACATAGATGTTGTAACTGAAAAATTTCCTGCAACACAAAGTCATCCAAAACAAGCCCAAGGCACAAAATAAAGATAACCAAGGTGATATCCAAAAGACAGGAAAGTAATCATAACTATAACAGTCCTAAATAAGACATAAATTTAAGCAGTTCAAAAAGGACAACAAAAAGGTTTTACGAAGGAAACTTCCCTTAGTAATCATAGTCGGAGAGCTGATCATTATCATGAGAACTGCTGGACGCTTTGTCTTGCGGTTGTGGACTGCTGCTTCATCATTGAAGTTTATCCCTTGTGTATGGCAGTTTTTGCTGGTGCATCTGGAGTTGTTGCTACTCCCCCTTTCTGACCAGACTGTGCCAAAGTCTTAAGCAGCTGGTCCTGAATAGACGCAAATCCCTGAGCAAGCTGAGGTTGGATAGACTCCACGGATAGTGATTGGACGGCCAGGAGGATCCAATAGAGTGGCATCACGAGTGGGCATGCCTTGTTTGATCAAGAGCTGATAGATCAGAGAAGGAAACGGCAGATGCTCACGCTCGGTTCGGGAATTGGCTAACACACCAATCTGATTGAAAATCAAATCACCAATATTGATTTTATGGTCATGAGTGATGCACCATAAAAATTAAGCTTGGGTGGGATTGAGAGTGGCATTGTGGTTAGTGGGAAACCAGTTCGAAATGCCTATCTTGAACAGGACCGAATACAGCTGAGCCATCTTAGAGACATGAAAAGCAGATTTTGGACCAGGCCATTTTTTCAACACTTTGGCAGTGAGAACAGAGGCCAGAGTATCTTTTAGGAACATAAGTTTGGAAGTAACCCCGTTTGGACACTTATAAACGTCATTGATCAAGGCAGGAGTTACAGATGTAATGCTTACGTGAAGTTTCGTAACATTCTCATTGATACAACCAATTTCAGGAGCAACCAGAAGTCATGGGCCCAGATTCATTAAGTGAACTCTTCTTCGCCTTGAGAGCAACCTCTAAGAAATGTGGTGACAAGGAATGTTAGATCAACGAGGGAAAATGTAGGAATCACTCCAACTTTTTCTGCGAGAGTTAGCAAGAGCTCCATTTTGAGCAAAGATGTACTCCCCAATGTTGATAAAAACAGCATGAGTGACGCTTCCGAGAAACCCAGCATACAGTGATCACAACAGCTATGGTGTCATTGACACAAAGGCTTATCATGTTGGGTTTCGGGCACGTGTACGCAGCGGAAAACAAAAATTTAATGTGATTTAAACGACTTTAAAGCACACAAGCACATGCCCGACAAAATTAAATCAATTAATTGCGTACCTTTGCGCTTCCAGCGAAATTAAAAACAACATACATGCTAAATAATTTAACCGAATTTAAATCAATTAACATGCTCGCGTTTAAACCAATTAACATGCTTGCAAAAATTAAAACGATTACACATAATCACATAAAATCATACGATAGCAAACATGAATTTATAGTTTAAACGTAAACGAATCGAAACTAGGGTTTCGTGTATTTACCTCTTGAAGCGTGAGGTAGGAGCGTTTAGCAAGTCGAGATTGCTACGGAAACCAATCCGTACAATCGGGGCAGCAGCGGTGCAGCAGCAGCAGCGGCGAGACGGCACGGCGGTGCGTGTATCTCACGCGCGGTCTTCGGGGCGGCGCGTGGGTCGCGTGCGTCGTCGGCTTGAGGGCTGCTCCTCGATTCTTCGATCTTCCTCCTCTCGGATTTCACCTCGTATACTTAGATCTACTAAAACGTGGCACTAGACACGAAGTAGTTAGAATAAAACGGAAGAAACGAAAAGAGGAAAAGATTACCGAAAGGGATCGGCCAACGGAGGGCCGATTCCGGTGATTCTCCGGCGACGACGGCGCGGTGGCCGAGGAGAGAGGGCCGAGAGAGAGGGGGTGTGAGCGGCTAGGGTTAGGGTTTTTGTTGTGTGTTTGTGCAAGACCTATAAATCAGGTATTTATATGTCTTGCATAAAACCCTAGCGGGCTTAAGTTGGACCGGGCCCAACAGCTTAAGTCCGTTAGTACTTTTACTTGCTCGTCTCTCTTAATTCAATGACCGAAAAATTGCAACGATTACATTTTCGGAATCATTATTATTTCCTCGTCATTACGAGTGCCATTTCTCATTTTCCAACTTTCCAAAAGTGGAAACCCTAGTTCAGTGCACTTTCTAAATTTGGAAACTTCCCGATTTAGAAAGTTCACTAATACGTTCGCCTATTCTTTTCCTTTTCTTATTCTCATTCATAATTCCAAATTACGAACGTTGGACTCAATCGTATTGACTTCCAATTATGCAAAGATAAACTATTTTATCTCTGACCGTTTATTCAAAGATCTCATGTGCACGAGCAGTGTGACCCTCGATGGTTCAGGTGTAAGCTAGCCGTGGGCCCACAACCCTTTGTGGTCAAAACTCGTCCCTTAGAGTTACGATTAAGATGAAGCTCGTTTCACCTTAATCACCCAACGAATCAAGATTGGCGTCTAGCAACTACGCGTCATGATTCCCTAGATACAAATGAAGTGCCTGCAAGAACCTTCAGATATAGTTAACGTACAGTACGGTCCCTTCGATTCATATGTCCTGATCGAACTAGAGGCATTGGTTCATCGAGACCTCTTTATATGTTCGATGACGGTGCGATCGTTCCAAGTGTTGTAATCGTCACGTGCATGACTTAGAGAATCGAATTCTCTAATCATCACTTAGTCAGCTCTGGCCAGAGACTTGGAATGATTACAAACTTTCAGAACACACAGGACATCCAAGACTATTCTAGCGATCGAATCCCCGACTACAATGCACAGACCTCCCACTAGATTTCGGACTGCACGAACACTGGCCCTTGGGATGGTCCTCGGTGGAACTCAGGGACAGGTCACGATACAGCTGGTCCTCTAGTGAAGTCACGGTGATGTCTAGGTCATAAGGACTAATGGTGTACAACTATACCATAGATATCTCTACTCGATTATTGGGAACCACTTAGAGATTTCTAGGATGAGGGAGTTCAGTGAACTCGTCAACTTACGAGCACCCACTTATGCATGCCGATATCACTATATCGTTTACTGATGAGATGCAGTACACATACACTAAGTGCTAGTCTTAATGGGAAAGGCCGATATCCTCATTAGTGGCGTAACCCTTCGACTAGGAACACGTTTAACAGTTATAATACTTGAGTAAATATCTCACGATCCTAACGATCAATTACTAGTACTTGTAATAACTGTAAGGACTATATCTATGCTTGTGACAAAGGGACAAAGATATAGAATGCCAAGGTGTTTTATCATTAATACGAATAAAGGTTCGTTTATTACAATAATAAATACGAAAGACCACAACCACATGTTGGCTTGTTGGTCACCTACTCTAACATATCAGTGATTTGATTCTTACACCAGTAGAAAATCTTTATTCAATTCAGGAGCCACATTGAAAATTTTCCCTTCGCAAGTAACCGCGAGACCCAACAATGGAGAATCAACAGAAAGTTAGAACTCTGGTGAAGATTCTGATGACTCAGATCTTGTTGGATGTACGGCAGTAAAGGTAGCATAGGTCTCCACAGAAAGAGATTGGTGGCCACTCGAAGCGTATGACTCATCCTCAAGACCATAATTGCTCTCAAACTTCCTTTGAGGCCGGGGAAGCTGTGCATGGGCGCTGAAAGTAGCTTCTTTAATTGCTACATGGTCTTCACCACCAACATCTTCTGGCTTAGACATGGAAGGATCACTTTCAACCAGAATATTGTCCAGCGGATCAGAGACAACACCTTATTTGGAGCTTGGGGCTGGTGACTGCACATGTGTATGGGCTCCGGTATTGTTGCCACGAGAGAGATGGGAACTACAGAGACCACTGTTGTCGTCACTGACCTTGACGTTTTTCTAGACTTCTTGTCGGATGGCGATGCACAGTTGTTTGTGCTTTCTCATTTCAGACCCCTCGACTGATTTGTCTCTTTCCATAGTAAATCTGTGGAGCACATAGAATAGAAGAGACGAGTAGCTTTTGAAAAACATAGAGAGATATTGGAGAGAGAGGTCGAGTATAAGAAATATTGAAAAATCCTAGAAGCCCAAAAGATAGGATGATAACAGATCCCACAAACATCATGATAAAACAGAAGTATATTCCCAAACGCTTCTTCAGAGATTCGAACAGATCACGTATCAAGACAGCCATGTGTCAACAGTTAGCCAGAGGCCATAATAAACTCAGAAACCCTAGAAGGGACAGATATTTAAAGCACAGGGATCGAGAAAAGAGGCAGAAAAAGAGAGGACTCTTCAAATACCGGATATTTTCAAATCAGAAAAAGATCCCACAAAATTCGTGACAAAAAACAAACAAGATATTCTCCACACGAAACATCAAAAAATAGAGAAGGCAGATGACATGGCCATAGCCACGTGGCCAGAGACAACTAGGAGCCAAAAAATTCACAAAGCCCAAAAAAACATGAGAAAATTTAAAAAAATCACATCTTTTTAAGGAAAAGAAAATCAAGAAGATCACAAGATTAAAAGTTGAGGGCTTGGTTTTCATGAATTAATTTGATAATCTTAAAGCGAATCACAATAGAAGGCCACCGAGCAAACTCTTGGATGCACGATATAACTATAACCCCACAACCATACTCAAGAAACCATTAATTAGGTAATTTTATTAGGATTATGAATGCGTATGCGATTAACACAGCAATTCGATCGTGAACTTCAAGGAGAATTTCGCTAATATATGCTTGAATATCATCCCAACTTTTTCTTTTTCTTTTTCTTTTATTTTTTTTTTATTTTTTTTTGGATTCGGACTACTTTGTTTCTCTTTTTTTTTTGTTTTTTTTTTGACATGATATTCAAGTAGACATTAGGAGGGCAACCTCCTTAAGAATCCACATAGTTTTTAAATAGAAGTCAGGAATGCATATGCGGTAGCATAATTCTTCCAATAGAGGTATGATCTTTGAGATGAATGAGGTCATAGACATTGATCACTCCCGATAGAGGGGGCAGCACACTTCTATCATGTCTAGCTGTGGAAACACAAATTAATTCACAAAAACTAACACACAACCATTAGTCAAAATGAAAACTCCCATCATTACTGTTCCCAAAAAAATGATGTCACATGAGCAGGTGACACATATAATGTCCGAGAACAAAAATCAAGTGCAATCCAGACACAAGTATTAATTGCACTATCATAGAAAATTCAGTTTTGCACATGGCAAATTCCAAGCGCTTTACGCAAGGAATCAAACCTAAGGAAATCAAGAGGCTTTGTGAAAATATCAGCTAGTTGATTGTCAGTGGACACATAATCTATAGTCACACGTTTCTGCTCAACTAATTGCCTGATGGAATGGTGTCGAAGATCTATGTGTTTGGTTCAAGAATGCTGGACAGGATTTTTTGAGATATTTATAGCACTTTCATTATCACAGAAGATATGCTAGAGTTTTTCATGAAAGCTATAGTCATTTAACATATATTGCATCCAAAGAAGTTGAGTGCAACAACTACCTGCAGCTATGTACTCACACGCAACATTAGATAAGGAAATGGAATTTTGTTTCTTAGTGTACCAAGATACCAAATTGTTACCCATGTAGACACAACCTCCTGTGATGCTTCTTCTGTCATCCACATCTCCTGTCCAGTCAGTGTTGGGCGAAAACCTACACGCAAGTGCACGTATCGTACAAGTAATATAGTGGACTAAAAGTCCGGATATCGAACCCACAGGGAATATTTAATTATCTAATCCTAGACGCTAAATTATACCAATTATTATCAAGCCCACCCTACACAGTCGAATTTTAGAGAGAATTAACAAAATTAAACTAAATTAAAAGCAAGCAAAAACAAGAAAGCAATTTAAAACGAAGATCTAATCAAGATAAGCAAGCCTAGGATTTTATTCTTCCCCCTATGTGATTATTACTCCCCCAATTCCTTCAATTATGCAAGCAATTAACCCGGATTATTAACCTGAGATGCTAAAATAATCATAACCCGCTTCCGCGTGTATTACGATTCTAATACTCTAGATTCAATTACTATATTCCTATGCAATTAATTCTAGAACACAGCATTAAGCACAAATCTCAATAATGGCTACCTAAGAGATTAACTATATTCCTATGTTAATACCACAAAAGCACATAAGGTGATCAAATTCATGCACTTAATAAAACAAGTAGAAGAAATAATCCGGAATTAAAACTTGCATAAAATCATAGAATTGGGTTCATAAATCCCACATAGGGTTCAAAATAAAATCCTAGAAAAAGAAAATTAGCTACTCATGATTAAAGGAAAAACACAAATAAAATAAGTCATAAACGATAAATCTATGCTTAGAGTCTTCGAATTATTCGTCTTCGTTGCTCTCCAAATTACGTAAAAAAAGATCCCCAATTGTGTGCTTGGATTGGTCTTATATAGGGTGAAGAACTTGGGGAATCAGGTAGTTTCCTTGTGCAATTAAAATCCCTTTACTGCGCACCTTCGGAGTCTCGGACGGGGGTCCCACAATTTGAACTAAAACTGGGACGGGGGTCCGAGCTTTACATCTTCAAAATTTTCATTTTTTCACTTTTGGCCCATATTTTCTCCAAAATTACAGTTTTGACCCATACTTTTCCAATTCTTCAATTTGTACCTAAAACACAATAAATCAACTTTTTAAGCACCAATTATCATTAAAACACACCAAAAAGCTCAAATAAAAAGGTACGATAAAGTGTAAAATTATACACTTAACACACCCCCAAACTTGAACTTTTGCTTGTCCTCAAGCAAAATCTACCAATAAGCAAATAACTCAAATATAACATCTCATCACATAGATCAATGAACAACTTCACGTTTTCAGAACTTGTAATTATAATGACAATTCTTAGGCATTCGCAAGCTCAAAATTCAACAACACTTAGTCGCTCACCATTACCAAAAACCACAATTCATACAATTGCTTCAAGCATCCAAAATTTGCAAATTAAAGATAGAAAGAATTTATACTTACATGCATATGCTTGACTCCAAATACTCACCAAATTATTCTACTCTACTAATATCGAACATTAAGCTATTGGGATCATTGGGGCTTTGTGGCTTTGAATTGTTAGGCTCTTTGGTTCGAGGTAGGAAATATGGGTATATGTGGCTATTATTCTTGAATTGAGGTGATTACGCCAAAATTTGAAAGATAGGCGTTTGAAACAATGAATTCACCTTTAAGGAATTTAATAAACTCGATTTTTAAGACTTCAAAAGTCTCCACTTTTGCTCTTAAGACAATGGATCGAGCCTTCAAAACAATTCAACAACTAGTCCTTATTTATCCCTTCTAGTCTCTTCTTCTTTTTTTTTTTTTTTTTTTTATAATATATATATATATATATATATATATATATATATATATATATATATATATATATATATAGAAGCATATATATTTATCTCTTTTTTTTCTTTTCTTTTTCTTTTTTTTTTTCTTTTTTTTTCTTTTTTTTTTTTTTTTCCGAAGAAGAAGGACCTTATAAAAATTTTCGACCGAACTTCAAGGGTTAATTTTTCAAGAGTCTCCACTTTTCTACCTTATACACATGGCTAAAAGAAAGAACACATTTTCTCCGAGGCTCAAATCAAGGTTCTAAGGAATATTTCGATAAAAAGGTCGGCTTGAAAGGCTCAAACGGTTCAAAGAAGGCCCAAATCATATCCCAAATCACTCACTACTCAATACTTCGTATCATAACTTTCCTAAGGTGAGTCTTAAAACCGAACATAGCATGATCTAGCACAAATTAATTCCAAATTTAAAATACAAAACATTCAACCAAAGCAATGCACAAAATGTGATTCCTAGCAATAATTCGCTTCTAAGTTCCGTTGAATCGAAAGCTAAACAAACATCAAATCCTTATCACACAAAAACAAGCAATCTCATCATCAAACATTGATCATCTCTCATCATCATAAATCATCGATGCATTCGACTCAAGCAAATTTTTTTTTTTAAATCCGGAAAAACGAGAAAAACAATAAAAACGAATAAAACCTAATGCATGCAAACTAAAACAAATAAGCACAAAAATAACATGTTTTTCACCCCCAAACTTAAAATTTTCGTTGCCCTCAACGAATTTAGCACAAAGTTTAAGGATAGAAAACACCTGATTTAGTCGGAGTCGATGTGATCGGGGTGCTCCTCTCTAGCTCTATCACGCTCGTCCTCATTGGGCGGTGGCACTTTTCTTTCCCTTTCCCTTCCCTTTGGAAGATGATGCTTCGCTCGTGCGGCCTCGTTTGTTGGACGACATAGTTGGGAGAGAGGTTGGAATAGATTCGGTGAGAATTGATTGACAATCGAACTCAAAATTTGGTTGGAGCAAATTGTCGAACACCTTGTGGGCGTGCCTTGAAAGAGTAGATTTTGGAGAATTTGGTTCGATTCTCTAGCCTACCTGTCAATACCAACACAAAATAAGAATCGGAGAGTGTATGAGTGAATTATGTGTGTGGAATCGAAGAATTTTTGGAAGAGAAAGTCAAAAAATTCGAAAATTCGTGTTTGGGAGTTAGAAAGAAGGAAAGAGGAGGGTTTAAGAAATAATGGGGGAGAAAATATAATTTTCGGAAATTTAAACGCCCCCTTTTTAGTTCGGACGGCCGTCCCACATATTTGCCTATTTCTCGGACGGCCGTCCGAGAAGTAGTCTCCCCTCACTGGTTTGGGGACGGCCGTCCCGGTTTTAAGGCTAAAACTCGGACGGCCGTCCAAGCCTATTGGTTCCCTTCTGGTTGTGGGACGGCATGTCCCACTTTAAAGGTATATTTTGGGACTGGCCGTCTCAAATACAGTGCTGCAAATTTTTTTTTTTTTTTTTTTTACAGCCAGCCCACTCGACCCTCGATCACGTTTTCGACCCTGAAAAGTAAAATTCAAATAATAAATTAGAATGCATGCTTATGATATTAAAAACGAAACGAAAAATTAAACAAAAATACGAAAAAACAATAAAGCTCGGGTTGCCTCCCGAGAAGCGCTAAGTTTAAAGTCTTCAGTCGGACGTTGCTTCGTTATTTTCAAGCAAAATTGACCGAGGTCACTTGGCCTTTTTCACTCGCTTCCCAATATGGTTTGAGCCGGCTCCGCTTCACATTGAACGTACGATTTGAATCTCGCTCATTTATTTTGACCACCTCGTGAGGAAGAATTTCTTGGACAATAAACGGCCGCGACCACTTTGATTTGCGCTTCCTTGGAAACAACCAAAGACCGGATTTGCACAATAACACCAATTGTCCTTTGTGAAATTCCTTTTTTATTTTCTCCTTACGACCACAATAGCTTGACTCATCCTTCTCTCGTGACTTGCTCGAGTCTTTGGGTGGCAACATCTTCCTTGCATTCTCATCGTCGTTAAGACCTCGACTCGTATGACTTTCTCTCGGAGGATTTAAAAGTGAGTCCATGAAGTAAACTTGCTCCGTCCGATTCTCGTTTCTGCCATCATCCCCTGCACTCAAAGATACTTTCCCATTGTCCAAGTTCAAAACATCAAATTTTTCATGAGTTGTAAAATCCATAAGTTCAATAGCAAAACAATCATTATTATGTCATGGATTTTTATTAGCACTAAAAACATTGAATTTGATTGTTTGATCATGCACAGTCATTGTAAGATCACCACTAGCACAATCAATTAGCCTTTTCGACGTGGCTAAAAAAGGTCTCCCTACGATAAGAGGTCCCTATCCTCATCTATATCAAGTATAACGAAATCGACAAGGAAGATAAATTTATTGACTTTCACTAGCACATTCTCTAAAATACCTTTTGGGTAAACTAAAGATCTATCGGCTAATTGAAGAGTTATAGCTGTCGGTTCAATTTCTCCTAACCCAAGATTTTTAAAAGTAGAGTACGACATAAGATTAATGCTAGCACCTAAATCAATGAGCGATCTAAAATTTATACCTCCTATAGTACAAGGAATAGTAAACTTACCTGGATCGCCGAGTTTTTGTGGAAGAGGCCGAGTAAGAATTGCACTAATTTGCTCCGTGAGTTGGATCATCTCGTTCCCTTGCAATTTCTTACTTTTCTTCACGAGGTCCTTGAGGAACTTCACCCACTTTGGCATCTTTTGAAGTGCTTCAATGAAAGGAATATTTATGCGAATTTCCTTCAACTTGTCCAAAAATCTTTGATATTCGGCGTCGAGCTTCTTCTTTATAAACTTTTGAGGATAAGGAATTGGAGGGACTTGTGAAGGCACCGTCGATGGTGGCTCGTCATGAGATGATTCTTTTTCCTCATTATTTTTCGGCTTCTCGATTACCGTGTTTCTCTTCTCTCTTCGTGGGGCTTCCTCCAATTGCTTACCGTTCTTCAAGGTGGCTGCTTGGCACGTCTCAACCTCGATCTTTTTCGTTAGCAATCGTTGTGGATATGGGATTGGTTCCACCCATTCAGCTACAGTGACTTGCGGCTTGACTTGAATTTCTTCATTTTTCTCGATCTTGAAATCGATAGATTGGCACGTCTCGAACTTTTGATTTCGAGGATCTTCCGTATTCGATGGCAGTGCTCCCGGCGGGCGTTTCTCTTGATTCACAACGAATTGAGCGAATTGATTCTCCAAATTCCGCAGCGAGGCTTGGGTAGCGGTCATGAATTGGGCCAAAATCTCATCCGTGCTTGATTTTAGGGCCGGTTGGTTGTTGCCTTGATAACTTTGTATTTGGAATTGACCTTGAGGTCTTTGATATCCTTGGCCTTGTTGATTTCCTCCATATTGCCCTTGTGATCTCCACCCTTGATTTTGGAATTGGCGAGGCGCGTTATTGACGTAGTTGAGCGATTCCACATCTTGTTGGCATTGGAGCGTGTAGTGATTTCCACCGCAAATTTCACAACATGGAGATTCAACGGCTTGGACTTGTTGTGGTGGATTTGCTTTGATGTGTTGTAGAAGGAGTTGATTTTGTTGAGCAATTTGGGTCACTTGGGCTTGAAGGGCCGTAATTGCATCTAACTCCAACACTCCGGGAACTTTCTTGGCTCCACTAACCGTCCTCTCGCTTGACTTGGCAAACCGATTTTGAGCAATTTGATCCAACATGATGAAAGCATCCGGTATCGATTGACTCATAAAATTTCCTCCGGTTGAGGCATCTAAAACGGTTCGTGCATTCTCATTAATCCCTTGGTAGAAGATGTGGATTTGCCGCCATTGTTCGACTCCATGTGTTGGACACTTCCGCAAAAGAGTTTTAAATCTCTCCCATGCCTCGTACAATTGCTCGCCTTGCTCTTGGACAACATTATGAATTTCTCGTCGGATTCTCTCGTCCTTCTCGGGTGAGCTATAAACTTTCATGAAGAGGTTGAGAAGTTGAGGCCACGACGAGATAGAGTGGGGGGCTTGGGACATCAACCACTGGCGAGCTCTTCCTTGTAACGAGTGCTTGAAAAGAATTAATTGAAGCGCCTCGTGGGAAACGCCGTTTTGACGGTGGGAATTACAGGTATCTAGAAAATTGACAATGTGAAGATGGGGATCTTCACCCGCCAATCCACTAAATAGCCCATTATTTTGGAGCATCGTCAATAGGCCTAGCTTGATCTCAAAATTGTGCGCCTCAATAGGTGGATATTGGATGCTCGGGCGGGATCCGTCTAGAGTTGGGATTATGTAATCTTGAAGTGCTCGTGGCCTAACTGCTGGCTGTAACGGAAGTTGAGGGGGTGGGTCTTGGATTTGGTTTCCGTTGGCATTGAGTAAATTACCCGCTGCATTGCGTTCTTCGTCCTCCATTATATTGTTTGCGCGTTGAAGTCTCCTAGCGGCTCGAAAAGTACGTTCGATTTCGGGATCAAACGGTTCTCTAGCACGATCGAGTCTCCTGCGCATACAAAGTACCTTAAAAAAATAAAACAAAAATTAAATGGGTGAATCGTGAAAATTGTTCAAATCTAGAGCTAGAATAAAATAAATAATTAAAATATTCCCCGGCAACGGCGCCAAAAACTTGTTGGGCGAAAACCTACACGCAAGTGCACGTATCGTACAAGTAATATAGTGGACTAAAAGTCCGGATATCGAACCCACAGGGAATATTTAATTATCTAATCCTAGACGCTAAATTCTACCAATTATTATCAAGCCCACCCTACACAGTCGAATTTTAGAGAGAATTAACAAAATTAAACTAAATTAAAAGCAAGCAAAAACAAGAAAGCAATTTAAAACAAAGATCTAATCAAGACAAGCAAGTCTAGGATTTTATTCTTCCCCCTATGTGATTATTACTCCCCCAATTCCTTCAATTATGCAAGCAATTAACCCGGATTATTAACCTGAGATGCTAAAATAATCATAACCCGCTTCCGCGTGTATTACGATTCTAATACTCTAGATTCAATTACTATATTCCTATGCAATTAATTCTAGAACACAGCATTAAGCACAAATCTCAATAATGGCTACCTAAGAGATTAACTATATTCCTATGTTAATACCACAAAGGCTCTTCTACCACAGTTCTAATTATTAACCCGATCTTCCGATTCATGCGATTAACAATAACATAAAAGCACATAAGGTGATCAAATTCATGCACTTAATAAAACAAGTAGAAGAAATAATCTGGAATTAAAACTTGCATAAAATCATAGATTGGGTTCATAAATCCCACATAGGATTCCAAATAAAATCCTAGAAAAAGAAAATTAGCTACTCATGATTAAAGGAAAAACACAAATAAAATAAGTCATAAACGATAAATCTATGCTTAGAGTCTTCGAATTCTTCGTCTTCGTTGCTCTCCAAATTGCGTAAAAAAAGATCCCCAATTGTGTGCTTGAATTGGTCTTGTATATGGTGAAGAACTTGGGGAATAAGGTAGTTTCCTTGTGCAATTAAAATCCCTTTACTGCGCAACTTCGGAGTCTCGGACGGGGGTCCCACAATTTGTACTAAAACTGGGACGGGGGTCCGAGCTTTACATCTTCAAAATTTTCATTTTTTCACTTTTGGCCCATATTTCTCCAAAATTACAGTTTTGACCCCATACTTTTCCAATTCTTCAATTTGTTCCTAAAATACAATAAATTAACTTCTTAAGCACCAATTATCATTAAAACACACCAAAAGCTCAAATTAAAAGGTACGATAAAGTGTAAAAATATACACTTAACAGTCAGCATCACTGTTCCCTGCAAGACAATTGTTAGTATCTTTTGAATACCATTTTCTCAATTTGGGTGTTCTACTAACATATCGGATAATGCGCTTTACAGCACTCAAATGACTCTTTTTAGGGCTTGCTTGGTACCTAGCACAAATACCTACGCTGAAACAAATATCATGTCTACTAGCAGAAAGATAAAACAAATTTCCTATCAAGCTCTTGTATAGTGTGGAATCAATGTCTGTGCCGTCACAGTCTCGTCCCAACTTCTCAATTGAGGTCATTGGTGTTGTTAAAGGCTTTGCCTTTTTCAACCCAAATTTACTTACCACGTTCTTGGCATATTTGCTCTGTGAGATAAATATCTCATCATCTAGTTGCTTAACCTTGTCATTGCTCAGAACCAGTTCCCACATGTCATTTCGAGAAAACTGCTCAAGTTCCTCATGCTTGGCTAACACACAAAATTCATCAAGAATTGCTTATTTCATGTTTTTTGGTCCAACAGTGGAAGTGAGATTGAAATACCTGACTATTTCCTGGTAGTCAACCTTGGGCTTATTGCAAGTTTTCATACCTTCTTTACCAGTGGTAACATCTTCAGTTGTGACATAAGATGTCGGCATTGATACTTCTGTGATTTTGTCTTCTGGTATTTCTCTTCCAATACTCTTAGATTGTTTCCCCATTAGAAATTCGCCACATAAATCTGGTGTATTGGAGATTAGTTGGGGAACACCTTTCACACAACCTGCATTGATATTTCGTGTTAGATTCTGAAAATTCAAATTCCCCAGTTGATGACAACACATATCTGTGATAACAGAGGTGGCGAGGGGACACTGTTCAACTTTGCCAGTTTGATCAATTTTATAACAATTATCAGAGGATCTATAACCAGATACAACACCTGTGGTTTCGATCAAACACTTCACACTTACGCTTGGTAAACAACACCGAGTCGTATAGATCACATAGCTGACTTACGCTGAGTAGGTTTGATTTCAAACCCTCTACATACAGAACGTTGTCAAGGTTAGGTAATCCTCCAACATCCAAGTTACCTTCTCCTTTCACAAAGGCCTTGTTTCCATCACCAAGAGTAACTTGTCCACCAGACACATTATGCAGGTTCTTTAAGTAATTAGGTACACCTGTCAGATGCTTGGAGCAACCACTATCAAAATACCAAGAGTTCGTAGTACATGCTTTTAAAGAAGGAATAGCAGGAAAACAGTTTGCATTATACTTATTCATCCATTTATTATCGGAGTATCTTCTTTGGGAATTGTGATCCGATGCAGCGGAATTGGATGATTGATATGCTAAACTCTTATTTATCAATTTCCATCTTTTAAAGCATTTTGGCCTAACATGTCCTACTTTGTGACAGAAATGACAAGTTGGCACAAAATTTTTTGTATAAGACTGTGAGGCAACATGTTGTAGAGTAGGTTAGACACTATTATTCACAAAATTAATTTTTCGATTTGGATTAGGTTTACCATCGAACTTACTCCCAATATAGCCAAGACCAAGTTTATCAGGATTTGAGGGATGAACATTTAAAATTTCATCTAAACTGTTTGAAGGAAGAATCATAGTGCGATTCAACTTACTGACTGACGCCTCTAACGTTGTTACGACAGGGGAGTTGTCACACTTCAGGTTGAGGCAGGGTTCAGCATTTTTCATTGGAGGAGGATTTTTCTTGATCTGCCTTGTCTTATTGCAATCGTTGTTTCGCAAATGTCTCAGCAATTCTTTTAGATTGTCAATATCTTTCAAAGCAAAATCTTGTTTTACCTCCAGTGCCTCATTTTCCAATTCAAGCTCATCGATTTTGGCCTTCAGGTTGACTTTAACTGCTTTATTCTCCTCTTCAAGTTCCTTTACTTTCTCCTTCAAACGCTTGTTTTCATCACCAACCTCATGACACTGCTTTAGAAGATCATTCAGTTGCTGTTGAATCATCTCAATGGAGTATTCTTCATCATCCTCTGAATCTTCTTCTCCTGTGGGCAACAAAATTGTGTTTAAATTTCTATGATTCTCGAGATTACGAGTAGCATACCTGAGGTGTGGTGGCTCAGTGCATGTGACATCACCATGTGTCACTTCAGTGACTCTGCATGTACCATAGAAATCAATACTTGTTTCAGCATCACTTGCTTCACTGTCATCATCAGATTCAGAGTTATCGTCACTCCAGGTTGTAGCAAGTGATTTTCCTTGCTTCTTTAGAGTGTTTGCACATTCAGCTTGAATATGACCATAGCCTCGACATTCTCTACATCGAATCAGTTTCCTCACTTCTTGCTTATTTGTAGGACTTCTGGGTTTTCTTTCAAAACTTGTAGGATGTCCATTCATATTCACGAGTTTTCCAAAGTTTTTAGCTATTAGAGACATGGATTTTGTTAGCTTGACTTCGAGTGCTGTCATGGGAACTGGGGGCACTGATGAAGTTGTCACTGCAACTGTTTGTAGAGCAATTTTTCTTTCTTTATCTATTTTTTTGATGTTCAACTTGTTCTCAAATGTCTGCAAATTTCCGATCAGATCTTCAAGTCGTAATGAGTCCACATCACTTGCCTCCTCAATAGCTGTGACCTTGTATGCGAATCGGTCTGGCATTGATCTCAACACTTTACGAACAAGCTTGACTTCATGATAGGTTTCACCAAGCCCACGAGCTTCATTCGAGATATCGCATAGTTTCGAATTAAAATCGCTTACGGTTTCATTCTCTTCCATTCGAAGATCCTCAAAGCGAGTAGCGAGCATCTGAAGTTTTGATAGTCGAACAGAGGTTGTCCCCTCATAAGCTGTTTGTAATTTTTCCCATGCTTCCTTGGCACACTCACATGCTGAGATGATTTTGAATTGACTGATATCAATTCCATTGAATATGGCATTCAATGCTTTGGAATTCATATTTGCGGCAATCTGTTCAGTTTTGCTCCAGTCTTTTTCATGTTTCTCAGTTTGAATTCCTTTTTCATCTGTGGCAACAGGTCGTTTCCAGCCAGTCAGAACTGTGCGCCGTGCATCTTCATCCATTGACTTGATGAACATCTTCATCTTGGTCTTCCAATAAGAGTAATTGGTTCCAGTAAGCAGTGGTGGGCGAGTCGTGGAACCGCCTTCCATATGAGCATTCATAGTTCCTATGGAAGAAAATGGCAAATAAATCAAATTCCCAAAATCACACACTATGTTTATCTAGTGAGAGGCTCTTGATGCCAATTGTTGATTTATATGCCTATAGAAATCAATTAACCTAAGTTGTAACAATTAAGTTGTGGAAACAGTATTCAGTTACAACTATAATTCTTGTGTTAACACAGTTATAAACTACTTAAAGCAAATAAATGAACACAAGGAATTAATGTGGTTCAGACACAAATGTGCCCTACATCCACGTGGACCTGCAAACACGATTTCACTAGTTCAGATTTACAGTGTACATTAATAGGACTTATTAAAAACCCTAAAGACTCCCTCTTTATGTAATATGCCGTTCTTGTACACAACTCAAACTCCGTGTCTCTCTCTAGCAGCTCCACTCCGCGTGCCTTGAACTTTCTTCAAGCCTGAACTCCCTTCAGAAAACGCGGCTGATTTCCCTTGAGATCTATACAGCAAATCTGTATATGTTGGCACAGTGCAACGATGGCACAGTCCTGCTCCGCAGAACGCCTTGGCAAAACTTCGATGCTATGAAGTGGTTTTTCTCCCAAATAATGCCCACGGTTCTTGTATGTCTTGGAGGCTTATATAGCCACGAAAATAAGCCCTAAGACCTAACTTGAACCCCAAGAAATCTATTTAACTAGGTAATAGAATCGTAGTTGATTTATACTTCTATTCTAGATAAGTACAAAAGATACCTAACTAGAATAAAATACATGGAAATAAATCTAAGTCCTAATAGAAGTATTATAAGAATAGGACTCTAATAGATTCCAAAATAAATATGGAAAACAAATCTTTGCCAATCTTTTAATTCCAAAACTTGGCGGATTTCCTCGATCTTCAATAGCCGGAAATATGGCGCCAACAATTTGGTTCCGAAATGGGTCGGTGTTGATGGTTTATAACCGCCTCCTAGTTCACTTAAAAAAAATCAATTTTTTTAGTAAAAATATTCACATGTTGCGTAATGTCACGGTGCGATCATCATTTATCAGTTCAAAATAATTAATAACAATTTAACGAAAAAAATATAATTAGGAAATTCAAAGTAATTCCAAACATGCACAAGAGATTTAGTGGAGTTTTGTGGGTTTTGTATTTATATTTGGGCATAACGAAACTGGTGGAAGACTTAAGTCAATTTTTTTTCTTTGTTAATTGTTTTTAAAATTTAAAATACTAATTATTTTGATAATTTCAATAATTACTTAAGAAAACACGGCATTTATTTTATATTTTTAATAAATTTTAATAATATAGTTGGATGATCGATAATTATCGGTTAACCAACTTTTGATAGCATTAGAAACCACCAACCGACCCATTATAGATGGGTTGGTTGAAATTTTCAACCCAATCCAATGGGTCGGTTAAAAATTGATTATCCGCCCTAAAGTTGGTCGGTAATGGGTCGGTTGGTGGATAAAAGCCAACCCAGTCCCCCCCCTATCTATAAGTAGTTAAATTGAATATTATAACATCAGTTTCGCATTTCATACATATAATTGACTAACTCAGAACACTTGAATAAATATGTCCTAATGTATGGTGTTGTCTCTAGCTCCCTGTTTTTTTAATTATTACTCCCTCTATTCCACAATAATTGTCTCTTTTTAAAAATATTTTTGTTCCAACTTTTGTTGGATGATCGATAATTATCGGTTAACCAACTTTGATAGCATTACAAACCACCAACCGACCCATTATAGATGGGTTGGTTGAAATTTTCAACCCGATCCAATGGGTCGGTTAAAAATTGATTATCCGCCCTAAAGTTGGTCGGTAATGGGTCGGTTGGTGGATAAAAACTACCCCAGTCCCAGCCCTATCTATAAGTAGTTAAATTGAATATTATAACATCAGTTTCGCATTCCACACATATAATTGACCTAACTCAGGACACTTGAATAAATATGTCCTGCTTTATGGTGTTGTCTCTAGCTCCCTGTTTTTTAATTATTACTCCATCTGTTCCACAATAACTGTCTCTTTTTAAAAATATTTTTGTTCCATATTATATGTCACTTTAGATTTCCAATACTGCAAATGCATTTTTTCCTGTTTTAACCTTATTAATTCAACTATAAGTATTAAATCTCTCTTATCACATCATTAAATAATCAAGCTTATTTTAATCTTTCTAATATATTTTACCTAAATCAAGACACATTTATTGAGCTTCTTAATCGTTGTGCAAAGCCAAAAACGACACTTAATAGGAAACGAAGGGAGTACTATTTTATAAATCATATCTTTCATTTACTGATATTGATTTATCGAAAATAGTTAATTCACTATATTTTATATACTATTAGATAATAAAATATTTTTCATCAATTAACCTTGCTACATTAGAATCTCAATTATTTTAACATTCCTAAGTAAATATAATTTCTTTAAGAAAATTATTGTTGTAAATTAAATATATATTATTCTAACACATGTCACAAATAGAAGATGATCTCTACCGGATATTGGAAAAAAAGATAAATGAAAAGAATAAAGGGTAATATTAAATTTATATTCAAATTTCAAGTGTCGATATTTAGATCAAGGAGAGCATAACATAAGTAACACGAAAAAAATCTTAACAATTTCAAAAAATATTTATGTAGAAATAACTCATTAAAATGAAATTTTTTTCAATTTTCACAATAAAATAAAAGAAAAATCAATGTGAGCATGTATGAAATAAAATATTTTAGTTATTTTGATCTTCATTTTATATTCTTATTCATTTCATGTTTTAAAGAATTGTGTATCACCATTCATGGAAACATATCAGAACATTAATTTTTGTACTTACTTAATTTTACTTCATTTTTTATTTAATTTCAAATATTATATCTAACTTTTTATACAAATTTATGTATTATATAATAAGTAAAAGGCTGCGGCTATATGCAAGACTAATTCCACTTGTGCAAGACCAAATTAAAATTTTCAATGTATAAATACTATAATACCCTTATTTATTAAAAAAATAAAAAATTCCAAATATGCAAGACCAAAAATTCAAAAACACAAAAAACCCTATCACAAGACCACAAAACCACAAGACCAACTATCATCTTCTCCATCTTCCAAAACTCACAAGACCTTTCTCCTTCCTCCTCCATTAACCCACAAAACCTAGAAATTCAAAATCATCAAAACTCAACAAATCTTACAAAGATGGCAAGTATGGAGTCAGAAGACATCAAAATAGAAGATTCTACGATGGAAGAACCCAATAATGTATGCATTTATGGGTTTTTTTTAGCTAGAATATCGATTTTCCAAAAAAATCCCGCGCAAACGAATTCGACATGTACATGTCGAATTTTACAGGTAAAAATCGACATTTAGATGTCGATTTTGAGGTATAAAATTCGACATCTAGATGTCGATTTTGAGGTATAAAATTCGACATTTGAATTTGTGCTACAAATTCGACATGTCAATGTCGATTTTTACCTATGAAATTCGACGCTTAAGTGTCGATTTGTAGCATAGTTTTTCGACACCTTGGTGTCGATTTTTGTTTTTTTCTCATTATTTGTATTTGGTTTTACATGAGAAAAAAAAGCCAATTTAATTTATGGGCATACTTGTCATTCCATCTTAATAAAATAGAATCTTTTGGAATCTTTCTTTAATTTGGTCTTGCACAAGTGGAATGAGTATTGCATATAGCCGCAGCCTAAGTAAAATTATACATTTTCATGTGCAATGCGCGTGGTTTTTGCTAGTATTATAATTACATGTATACACAAATCTTTTTCATCATCAACAACAATTGACAAAAGTGAAAATTACGACATGTCTAGATTTTACATTTTTTTTTATCGAATTCGGTCTCAGGTTTAGGCACACTCATCCCAGAACCAACCCATTACCATATATATATAATCACATAGTGTAAGTACTTTAAATGTTGTATATGTACATAAAATATAATTAACAAAAAAAATTGTTACACAATATTCCAATTTATATCACACATATATATTTTCATATAAATTCTAGATATTTTTAACTAAAACCTTTGAATTTACCACTGTACACATTTATATAACATATAAAAGTAAACCCTCATAGTTTAAGAAATGGAGATCTGGCATCACCTACATTCACAAATGATATATCTATGTGGCGTCCTAATCATATCCTATGTGGCATTACTTATTCCACATAATTTATATGCATAATCGATCATCGTTAATTGTACATATTGCTTATTTGGTAATCTATTCAATGCACATTTTCATAATTACTAAAAAAAATAGAACATTTCTTTATAAAATTTGTTATAATTTGGAAACTAATATTATGAGATATAATTAATTATTTCAAAATAATTCGTTATTTATTTGTTCTAACTTTTCTTTTTTCTTTATTTATTAGGAAAACATTTCCTAATTAACTTTTATGTTAATTAGGACACGTAACGTGCAGTATATACCAATTGTACTGACTTGCATCCTAACGGTGAACGCTGTTCTTTGGGGAATGTATTTGTTCCTCAAATTAGAAGATGCAAACATCTGGCTAAATAAAATTAAAGATTTAAATAATTTATTGTATATATTTCTAACTAATATGTTAGTTGAAATGACGGTTCATAAATGCAATTGGCTTTATATTGGGAGTTGTGCAGTGTATATGATATTTCTGACACTAAAAGCAAGTGAAGAGTAACAAACCACCCAGGAGACAGAGCCACAAACTACAATCGAAGATGTTTAGATTATCTTTTATCTTCTTTTTTTTTTATTCTGAATAAATCATTAGTATTTTTATCATAACGTGTGTAAAGACCAACCATTTGTCATTATTATTAATAACATCATCATCATTATTATTATTATTATTATTATTATTATTATTATTATTATTATTATTATTATTATTATTATTATTATTATTATTATTATTATTATTATTATTATTATTATTATTATTATTATTATTATTATTATTATTATTATTATTATTATTATTATTATTATTATTATTATTATTATTATTATTAATATTATTATTATTATTATTATTAGTTAAAAAATAATATCAAATAACAATTGTTTTTCTCAAGTATCATGTGTCAAACAACAAACTAACTGAATGATTAGTGTTGTACCTAAAATAATAATAATTTATGATTATTTTTACAACAATAAAAATATAAAAATATAAATTAAAAATAAATAGATTATTTTTGTTACATATAAACAAGAACTTTTGATCTATAACCCTACATTAGCCCTATGGGCATTTTTGTCTATTCCTATTTTGGTTGTTTTTTTTCAAACTATTTTTGAAGAAAAAAAAGTCTTCACTTTTAAGAAAACTCAATGCACATAATATGAAAGAATTAATATAAAATAATATCATCTCCCTTCTTTTTTATTTTGAATTCACTTATTTTTTTAGAATACTCTGCTTCATTACCACAATAAATATTAGAAAAATGAGTACGAGTTTGCACGCATAATCACGTCATATGCACGCTATTTGCATGTGATTTTGGTTGGAGGTAAAGTTATAGAACGTAATTATCCTATTTTTATCGGCTCTTATTTCTCATTAACATCTTTTTTTTTAACATAATTAACTCTTCATTAAGCAACCTGCCTTTCATTTTAGGGGCTATTAGTGAGAACCCCCTCTATTATTTTTTTTAATAAGGATGGGTCCAGTCCATTTTCACTTATTAGTGATAGACTCATCCTTTCATTTATTCTCAAATTCACCCTCTATCTATTCCATTACCCACTATTTTAGTGCCTTTTTATTTTATTTTTTGTATTTGTTTTCATTTATTTATTTAAAACAAATTTCAAAAAAAAATAATTAAAATCATTTTTTTTTCTTCAGAATTAACTAAAAAAATTCTGAAATCAAGTACAATAAAAATTCTGAAATCAACTACAATGTCCTTGCTCGAAGTAGGGGTGAGCAAGTTGGTCCATCAATCCGTTGAACCCGTCAAATCCGGTAAAAAACATCCTGCTATGACCGGACGGATAGATCCATCAATAGGATTGAGTTCTGAAATCGTGAAGATCCGCGGGTTTGGGTCTAAGACGGGTTCACATTTTTTTAATACCCGTGAAACCCGTTCCCGTCCCGTCATACAAAACGAGGCATTTTGTATATTATGTCGTATAATAAAATAATAATATATAATACATGAATAAAGTATTTCTTACATGTCAAAACGTATATCGATAATGACGACGTCGCTTTGTTTATATTATGTGCTATAATAAATTAATAATATATAATACATGAATAAAATATTTCTTACATGTCAAAACTTATATCTATAATGAGGACATCGTCTCGTTTTGTCCATAGTTATCTATTTTATTTTAAATCTTATCTTATAAATCTTTGAATTTAGTTACTTTGTTTTAATGGATTTATGGTTAAAACGTATTAATTTTAATTTACTCTTGACATTTATCATTGATGTTATTTATGTTGGTTTCAATTTAAGATTTTATGCTTGGTCATTCATTTTAATTTTTAAATAATTTCTCGTAAAACTTATAAATTATTAAAAAAACTAATATGTTTAACTATGACAGGTTTCGACTCGTGAAGATAGGGTCATATTATAAACCCGGCATCGACCCGTCTATCCTAAACCCGTCGAAAACCCACAAGTTTGGTTCCTTCAAATCAAAAATTATTGGTTGACAGGAAAAGGGCGGGTTTTGCTAGAACCCGCGGGTTTATGACCCGCGCACATCCCTAGCTCGAAATGTTGCAATAAAAAAGGGAACGAAGACGAGGAGGAAGAAAAATGAGGAGAAGAAGAACAACAAGAAAACGAAGAGGAAGGAGAAGAAGAAAAAGAAGATGACGGCGACTTCGAGGATTCCACAAGTACTTGATGATAGTAACATCGATTACTATTTTAGTTATATTTTATTTGGTTGGGAGGAATTACATATTAAGTTTATTATATTTTTTGGTTTTGTAAGTAGTTTGTGACTGCCCTTGCTAGTAATAACTTTAAAAGGATGATTTTTTTTTTTAACATTTTTGTGTTTTCTATTATGCCCCTTATAATAAATTTATACCATCAATTAGTTAGGGTCAATTGCGTAATAACAGAAATGAAAATAATAAATTAACATAGCTTAATAATGTAGTTTAAATATCAACTGTCTTTTCATGTGCTATATTTATATTAAGGAGAGAGTTTATGTTCTTCTTATTGGATTTTTTTTTACATATTGAAATTTTTGATGTAATTTAATTTGTATAAACCTACATTTGAAGAGCTTTCCAATGATAATTATAAGCATATATATGTAAAAACTTATTTTAAAATAAATCCTTTTATTTTAAGTTGAGCATTAGATACCTAAAGTAGTTCCAAAATTTAAATTTGTTCTCATATAATTTTTATCACGTTGTTAAGTGTATATTTTTACACTTTATCGTACCTTTTTATTTGAGCTTTTGGTGTGTTTTAACGATAATTGGTGCTTAAAAAGTTGATTTATTGTATTTTAGGTACAAATTGAAGAATTGGAAAGTATGGGGTCAAAACTGCAATTTTGGCAAAAATATGGGTCAAAAGTGAAAATATCAAAATTCTGAAGATTTAAAGCTCGGGCCCCCGTCCCAGTATTAGTGCAAATTGTGAGACCCCCGTCCGACACTCCGAAGTTGCGCAGTAAAGGGATTTTAATTGCACAAGGAAACTGCCTTCTTCCCCAAGTTCTTCACCCTATATAAGACCAAACCAAGCACACAATTGAGATCTCTTTACGCAATTTGGAGAGCAACAAAGCAATAACGAAGACGAAGAATTCGAAGACTCTAAGCATAGATTTATCGTTTATGACTTATTTTATTTGTGTTTTTGCTTTAATCATGAGTAGCTAAATTACTTATTTCTAGGATTTTATTTGGAACCCTATGTGGGATTTATGAACCCTTTTCTATGATTTTATGCAAGTTTTAATTCCGGATTATTTCTTCTACTTGTTTTATTAAGTGCATGAACTTGATCAACTTATGTGCTTTTATGTTATTGTTAATCGCATGAATCGGAAGATCGGGTTAATAATTAGAACTATGGTAGAAGAGCCTTTGTGGTATTAACATAGGAATATAGTTAATCTCTTAGGTAGCCATTATTGAGATTTGTGCTTAATGTTGTGTTCTAGAATAATTGCATAGGAATATAGTAATTGAATCTAGAGTATTAGAATCGTAATACACGCGGAAGCGGGTTATGATTATTTTAGCATCTCAGGTTAATAATCCGGGTTAATTGCTTGCATAATTGAAGGAATTGGGGGAGTAATAATCACATAGGGGGAAGAATAAAATCCTAGGCTTGCTTATCTTGATTAAATCTTCGTTTTAAATTGCTTTCTTGTTTTTGCTTGTTTTTAATTTAGTTTAATTCTCTCTAAAGTCGACTGTGTAGGGTGGGCTTGATAATAATTGGTAGAATTTAGCGTCTAGGATTAGATAATTAAATATTCCATGTGGGTTCGATATCCGGACTTTTAGTCCACTATATTACTTGTACGATACGTGCACTTGCGTGTAGGTTTTCGGCCAACAAGTTTTTGGCGCCGTTGCCGGGGAATATTTCAATTATTTATTTTATTCTAGCTCTAGATTTGAACAATTTTCACGATTCACCCATTTAATTTTTGTTTTATTTTATTTTTCTTTTTAGGTACAGTGTATGCGCAGGAGACTCGATCTTGCTAGAGAACCGTTTGATCCCGAAATCGAACGTACTTTTCGAGCCGCTAGGAGACTTCAACGCGTAAAAAAATATAATGGAGGACGAAGAACGCAGGGCAGCGGGTAATTTACTCGGGGCCAACGGAAACCAAGTCCAAGAACCACCCCCTCAACTTCCAGCACAGCCAGCAGCACAGCCAGCAGTTCGGCCACGGGCACTTCAAGATTACATAATCCCGACTCATGACGGATTCCGCCCGAGCATCCAATATCCACCTATTGAGGCGCACAATTTTGAGATCAAGCAAGGCCTCTTGACGATGCTCCAAAATAACGGGCTATTTAGTGGATTGGCGGGTGAAGACCCCCATCTTCACATTGTCAATTTTCTAGATACCTGTAATTCCCACCGTCAAAACGACGTTTCCCAAGAGGCGCTACAATTAATCCTCTTCAAGCACTCCTTACAAGGAAGAGCTCGCCAGTGGTTGATGTCCCAAGCCCCCCACTCTATCTCGTCGTGGTCTCAACTCCTCAACCTTTTCATGAAAGTTTACAGCTCACCCGAGAAGGACGAGAGAATCCGACGAGAAATTCATATTTTTTTCCAAGAGCAAGGCGAGCAATTATACGAGGCATGGGAGAGATTTAAAACTCTTTTGCGGCAGTGTCCAACACATGGAGTCGAACAATGGCGGCAAATCCACATCTTCTACCAATGGATCAACGAGAATGCACGAACCGTTTTAGATGCCTCAACCGGAGGTAATTTTATGAGTCAATCGATACCGGATGCATTTATCATGTTGGATCAAATTCCACAAAGCGGTTTGCCAAGTCAAGCGAAAGGACGGTTAGTGGAGCTAAGAAAATTCCCGGAGTGTTGGAGTTAGATGCAATTACGGCCCTTCAAGCTCAAGTGACCCAAATTGCTCAACAAAATCAACTCCTTTTGCAGCACATCAAAGCAAGTCCACCACAACAAGTCCAAGCAATCGATTCTCCATGTTGTGAAATTTGTGGTGGAAATCATTACACGCTCCAATGCCAACAAGATGTGGAGTTGCTCAACTACGTCAACAACGCGCCTCGTCAAGTCCAAAATCAAGCCTCGAGATCACAAGGCAATATGGAGAATCAACAGGGCCAGCTAGTTCCAACACCTGTGGCCTCCTTTTTCTCT
>NW_012193720.1:627133-771464 GCF_000504015.1 Erythranthe guttata | reverse complement strand
CATTTTTTTAGTAATGAAGGAACTCACAAACAATTATAAATGTACACTGAGTAAACATATACTCTCCTATTGAATTGACTTTAATCAACTAATGTTGGTTTGTGTTGTTTGTAGCTGATTTTGTTTTGTGTTGTTGTTAATTATGGTGGTTTAATTTAATATTATGATTACATTTTTTAAGTTGGATAATATTGTCTTGCGTTATTGTCAGCTAATGTTTGTTAGAGAAGTATGTGGGTTTATTAAGGTTTGTTTGAGAAGCATTGGTTTGATTTTTTAGCTAATTTTATACTTTATTTTATGTTATTGTTAACTATTTTGGACTATGTTGTGTCATGTGTTAAATTGTATAATGTTGTTTTGTGTTTTGTGCTATTGTCAGTTGCCGTTGTTTTGAAAATTTGTTTCAACTCTCACTTATACTATTAATTTTCATATTTAAACGTATAAATGTAGTCGATTTATTTTAAGAAAATAATTCAAATAGTAGGAGTTACTAACATGTTCGGTTGGGAAGATTCACATTTTTTCGAAGCCGCTACTAAAATCAAAGTCCGCTATTAAATGCTACTATTTCATTAAATTAGTAGCACCCCTCCCCCCTGAGATTAATTTAATAGGGGGTGACTAAAAAGGAAAAATACAATTTTATCCTTAAAATCATATTTTGTTATTGTAAACTAAGTGGTTTTATAGACAATTCATATATAATAACTGATTTTAATTAATTTAATAGAAAATCGAATCTAAGAAACCGAACATGCTACTGACTAAATAATTAATTAGTCAGTAGGGAGTTAATTCAATCTCATCTATTCCAATCTAATCCAATATAAGTAACCGAACGAGCCCTAAATGAATACATTAGCTTTGACTACTTTTCAAGAGAGTTCTTGAACAATATTTTTGGTATAACGAAATAACGAACCCCAAGAGAATTCAAGTCTGGATCCTGTTATACTCTCCACGGCTCCTTCGACCCTACACGCAGCGATAAATACCGGGTGGGTCTTCTGCTTGCCACGTGTCTTTTTTTTTATTTCTTTTTTCTAAAACCCCTAAAGGTAAACCCAAACGGCGGAATATATCATAAAATACAAAAAATGACATGTGGCAGCAGAAGACTCACCCAGTGTTTATCACCGAGTGTAGGATCGAAGAAGTCTACTCTCCACCCTAAGAAGTAATAATCAATATTACTTGGCATTGCCTTCATGGTTCATTCGCTCGAATTTCTGTCTTTTTTATTATCATTTGGACCACCATAATCCACAAGTATATGACAATTGCAATCATATAGTCAAATTTTATTAGTTTTATTTGTCATCAAGATAGTTATATTAATATAAAAGGGGTGGAAAAATTGGAGTAAAAATTTCAAAATTCCAGCGATTTCAATATGTACAGTATCTTCATTCAGAATTCCAAAAAAAAAAATTAATTTTCTTGAACTGTGTTGGCTTCGAAAATATATACATAAGATTCTTATTTTTGATCTGATTTTTATTATATGAAAATAATTATTTGATTTTTTTATTTATAATATCAATATTAGTACATATTTTATATTTTATATTTTATAAATAAAGTAAATTAACGTAATATTATTATTTTTTATTTTTTGTTATTTTTTTTTTATTTTGTTTGATTTGTTGACAAGTCAACGTAATTATATATTACTCTCGTTGACAGTAAAATAACTGTAAACACAACAATATTATTGTCAACAACATCAATATTATTATTTTTTTGGGTTTTTTGTTTTGTTTGAATTATTCACGGAGTAACGTAATAATATTATTGTCTATTATTGTAATATTACTGTAAACACAATAATATTACTGTGGTTGACGGTAATATTACTGTTGTTATAGTAATATTGCTGTCAGGTTACATCAATATTATTATTTTGTTTGGATTTTTTTTTTTTGAGTTATTCACGGAGTAACGTAATAATATTACTGTCTATTATTGTAATATTACTGTGGTTGACGGTAATATTACTGTCACTCACAGTAATATTAATTATTTTGGTTTTTTATTATGTTTATATTTGTTGAACGGTCAACATAGTAATATTACTCTATTACACAATAATAATGAGTTTTGTTGTGTTAATATTACTGTGCTAGAGATTAATATAGCAATATTACTGTGTTAAACTGTAGTTTAGTTAATTTTACTGTTTTTACAGTAATATACTTAATATTGCTGTCATTCACAGCAATATTGTTGTTTAAACGAGAAAAAAAATGTTACAGAAAGAAAGAAAAAAAAATCGAAAAAGTCAACGCCGGAAATCGTCGAAAAAATCCGGAAGACAAAAAAAAAAATTGAAAAGTCAACGCCGGAATCCGGCAGCAAAAAAAGGTTTTGGGTCAAAATTGAATAATTTGTGAAATTTGGGGTCAAATTGAGTTTAAATTAAGTATAGGATGAAATTGGAGCATATTAAAGTATGAGGGCTATTTTAGTCTTTTAGAAAAATCTGGACCATGTGTGGACTTATTGGTAAAAGAGTTTTTTATCTGGATCTTTTTATGAATAAAAACCCATTGATGGACTTATTTGTAATGACCTAATTTTTTTGATCAAGTTACTCAGACATGTTTAGCCTAATGTTGTTTACATCTCCCATGCGATTTACGAGCTACTGCACAAGGACTACTTGAAGTTTATTCGATCAATGCACATCGAGTGGTTGCCGATTGTGTTGCCAATTAAAATAATGGTTTATTTCTTCAATATATTATATTTTTACTCAACTATTTGTTGTCACTGTTAAACTAACGTCATGTGATCAATTGAGAGTACTTAACAACTCAATAATTATCATCTTTTACTATTTGTCACTACTGTTAAACTAACTAAAGAGTGTTGTTACTAATTAATAACATTACTATATGATCAATAATTCTATCATTGAGTAAATAAATTTATGATAACATTTTGTTTTTTTGCATTAACTTTTCAATATATATAGAAGCAAATTCCTTTTTTTTTTCCTTAAGCCCTTAACAAAATTGAGCCCTAGTAAATTATGGCAAACACTATACCAATTTCCTTTTGTCTTTTCACCCTTATTTCCATTATTATCCAATTTGCCATTGGAAACGCACAATCTTCATGCAATGGTCCATGCCAAACCCTAAATGACTGCGCCGGTCAATTAATATGCAGCAACGGTAAATGCAACGATGACCCTCGTGTTGGATCTCGTGTCTGCAGCGGCGGCAGCGGTAGCGGTGGCGGTGGCGGTGGCAGTGGCGGTGGCGGTGGCGGAGGAGGAGGAGAAGGAGGTCAATGCCGCCCGTCAGGCACCCTACACTGTCGCGGAAAATCTTATCCTCAGTACTCGTGTTCTCCGGTCGTCTCCTCCTCAACACCAGCCAAACTCACCTTGAATGATTTCAGTGACGGTGGGGATGGCGGAGGACCATCCGAGTGCGACAATAATTACCATAGTAAATCCGAAAGAGTTGTCGCATTATCGACTGGATGGTACTCTCTCCGTTTCAAATTAACATTTAGATAGTCGTTAAATAAGGCTAAGAACAAAATATATTACAAAGACTAAATTACCCTTCATTATTATGGTGGTGTTTGCAAAAGCTTTATCAAAGAGATTATGAGCTTTTTTGGCTCGTAATCTATTTTTAGGTGTTTGCAAAATGAACTTTTGTTTTTGTTTCTCTTAAAATAAGCAACTTTAAGCTATAATTTATTAAGCACATATTACCCAGCTTTTTTTGTTTAAGTTATTTTTCCAGCAAATTTGCAAACACCCCAAACTTTTAGAGATAAGCACTTAAAACCAACTTAACTCACAATCGACAACTTCTACTTTTAAATAAGCTTTTGCAAACACCACCTAAATGAGCTGAGAAGCAAAAGCTAATGTGTGAGAGTAGTGAATCGACTAGTTAAGAATATCAATGATATAATAGCATTTTAAACATCACTACAATTTGTAAAGTAACAAGATAACATGGAACAATCTATAATTTCTTTAAAAAGGAGTGTGTGTAATTAATTAATGGCAAAGAAATATATTATGTTAATTATATTGATTTCGCTAGTGTTGAGTAACTCGATTTAATTCTATATTTGTGTCCGAATTTTGTTAGGTACAATGGCGGATCGAGATGCGGTAAAATGATACGCATAGTTGCAAGAAACGGGAGGAGTACGACGGCAAAAGTAGTGGACGAGTGTGACTCGAGGAATGGGTGTGACAAAGAACATGATGGTCAGCCACCGTGTCTTAACAATATCGTCGATGGTTCCGACGCTGTCTGGAAAGCCTTGGGGCTCGACGAGGACATCGGTGTTGTGCCTGTCACTTGGTCCATGGCTTGATCCCTACTTCTTAATTAGCTAGTGAACTACATATGTTGTTCATTTGTACTGCTTGTCCTCTTTTACTTACTAGCTAAATAAATAAAAAAGATGGGACCTCATTATAAATCATTTCAGTATCGGTATTTTTAATTGTCAGTACTTGGCCTTATTTATTTGGGTTTTTTGCATGGATACGGTCGTTTAATATAAGGTTTAATTTAAGATTTTGGACGGTATTTAGGGTAATTCGCACTTTGCACCCTTCAATTACATGTCGTTGACACTTTGCACCCTTAAATTGAAAAAATGGCACAATGCACCCTTCAATTATATTTTGTTTGGCACTTTGCACCCCAATTCATTTTTTTGGCTAGAAAATGACCTGCTACCTGCTGAAGAGGGGTGGATTTGTCTTTCTTTATTTCTCACAAAGTTAAATTTATTTTATCTTCTCCATGTCACATATCCAAACCCAACCAAGAACAACTACAATGTTCATTGTTCTCCATCAAGAGTCTGATGATACTTTACTCCAATTTTGAATAAATTTTTATTTTATTTTTTTAAAATAAATACGTATTCAATTAAAAGCAAGCATTCAAAATTAATGCTTGTTAATATGGTATATGCAATTAAAGGTCATGCACTCTGCAATTTCATAAATTTTCACCACTTAAAAGTATTTTAAACCGATAATAAAACTTAATTTTTCTTGTTCATATGGACTTAAAAAGAGAATTATGTATATATTATGCTTATTCATGTAAAAAAAGGGTTTACTTTTATTGTTTTTGTTACATCAATTGCTTAAAACATCAAATGCCTAAAAAAAATTTATATTTAATATAATGGAGTAGATATTTAACTAAAAAGATAAGAAAAAAATCTGCAAATGAATATTCTAATGTTTGGTTTATCTCCTTTGCGCAAAGACATGGTTGAATTAGTTGTTGGATTGATGTAATTTATACTAATCTCGTACTTGTCTAAGAAATCATAAAAGAAATGGAATTTTGTGAGCAATAAAAGAAAAAAAAATATGATGCCCCTATTTAAATCTCACAAAACAGGTAGCATGTCACTTTTCTAGCCAAAAAAAGAATTAAGGTGCAAAGTGCCAAGCAAAATGTAATTGAAGGGTGCATTCTGCCATTTTTCTAATTTTAGGGTGCAAAGTGCCAATGCCATGTAATTTAAGGGTGCAAAATGCCAAATACCCCAGTATTTAATCTAATTCGCAGGGGGCTCGAGGCGAGAATATAAATTGTACAATTAATAATATAGGTATTCAGGGGCAGTGCCCGATTTTTGCTCTTTTTTTTGTGCAGTATAAATAAATCATTTATTAATCGAAACCTCATAAATAGAAGATTGAAAATATTAATGTATATCTACATAAAAAATATGTGAAGCAAATGTTAGAGAAATATGTAATTAATTTTTAGTTGATTAAAAAAAAGTACATCTATTTTGAAACATTTTTAATTAAATAATAATAGAAGAATAAACTTTTTGTTGTTTTGAAAAAAAATAGAATAGTCAATAAAAAAATATATTTTGCATATAAAAATATATAATGTATATATAAAAAATGAAAATTTGGGCCATCTAGGAAATTGGGGCCTGAGCGTGGACCCTGCTCGCCCCATCCCAGGACCGGCCCTGCTAATTCGTTATTAGTCTATCTGTGAGTTTACATTCATGAAGGAGCATATGGGTATGTTATTCGAAACCCAAATCACGGACCCAGGATACTTTACAGAGGTGAGTTTCGAGATAATACAACAGTGGATATGTTAAAAAATTGGGGCTCAGGGGCATTGCCCCCGGATTGTTTTTAGAGGAATTATATTCATAAAAAATATACAAAAATGACTCAATACTTATAGATAATAGTTAAAAGAGTATAAGTTTTAGTCATAATATTTTATGTTGTACTATAAACATTAAAAAATATATAAATTTACATAGTATTAAAGAGAAAAATAATATAAAAAAAATCGTGAGCCAAAATTTGTAGGCGAAATATTTACTAAGGTAGGTTTGGGGGGCCCACAACTCCTCTGCTCCTTCTAAGTTCGGCTTCTGAGTACATAAAATGAGTCATCAATCACGACTCTCTGTTGGTTTAATTTCTATTTCCCTAAATTGTATATAGTTTTTGTAATTTAATTTATAACATATATGGGTAATTTACACAGGAGATATGATACATTTACAAACATAAATGAACTATGTGTATTTCTAAAAGATGATTTTTAAGATGCAAATATTTATTAACTTCTAAATTAGATATTACGAAAATAAGATAAAACTTCGGTTAAAACCTGTCTCATATTATTCAATAAAAATTCATAAGCTAACCCAAAGATTTCCTGAGGAAGAACCGTTGGATCCATGTAGTCCATAAATTAGATAAAACGATTAAAATAAAAAAAATAAGAAAGATTTTACTTAATTTTGTTTGAAACGGTTTTTGAAATTTAATTTTATTTTTAGTTTGGACATGAGGTTGGATATGAAGTATGAATCATAGTTCAAATATTTCGTGAGCTAGTTCATATAGTTCGTGTTCCAGATACTCGAATAAAAATTCGACGAAGTAAAACCATCTCTATCAAGCGAACAAATGAGTAGAGCTACTTTACCATATTCCAAATGATTTTAATAAATTTCCTACCACAGTACGGCTTGGGCCCGATGAGGAATTGTTCTCAACTGTTTGTGTAACCATAAATCCTATTGTATTCATTGAGATCTGCTCACTTTTTATATACCATACTGTTATAACTCAACGATCTTATATAGTTCCATATTTTCGAACATTCAATAAGAAAACAAAAATTGGCATAAAGTAATAATTTTATATGTTTTTCATGTTCAGTAATATAATGATCTAAGTGTATCTCGTAATATTTATGTTTATCCATTATCTATCTTGATTTCCAATGTGGTTTTTTTTTTTTTTTTTTTCTAGTCACCTTAGTATTTTGACAAGGGGTCTTTACAAATAAGTCCATCAATGGGTATTCATAAAGAGATTCAGACAATAAACTCATTATTTACAAATAAGTCCACATATGGTCCCACATTTTTGTAAAAGACTAAAATAGCCCCTCATACTTTAATATGCTCCAATTTCATCCTTAATTTAATTTAACCTTAATTTGACCCCAAATTTTACAAATTATTCAATTTGACCCAAAACACACTTTTTTTTTTCTCTTCCGGATTTTTTCGCCGGTTTCCGGCGTTGACCGGCTTTTCTTTTTCTCCTGATTTTTCAACCACCGATTTCCGGTGTTGACTTTTTCGATTTTTTTTTTCTGTAACTTTTTTTTTCCGTTTAAACAACAATACTGTTGTGATTGACAGTAATATTAACTATATTACTGTTAAACACAGTAAAATTAACTAAACTACAGTTTAACACAGTAATTGCTATATTAATCTCTAGCACAGTAATATTAACACAACAAAACTCATTATTATTGTGTAATAGAGTAATATTACTATGTTGACCGTTCAACAAATGTAAACATAATACAAAGCCAAAAGAATTAATATTACTGTGGGTGACAATAATATTACTATAACAACAGTAATATTACCGTCAACCACAGTAATATTACAATAATAGACAGTAATATTATTACGTTACTCCGTGAATAACTCAAACAAACAAAAAAATCCAAACAAAATAATAACATTGATGTGGTTGACAGCAATATTACTATAACAACAGTAATATTACCGTCAACCACAATAATATTATTATGTTTACAGTAATATTACAATAATAGACAGTAATATTATTACGTTACTCCGTGAATACCTCAAACAAAATAAAAAATCCAAAAAAATAATAATATTGATGTTGTTACATGTAATATTATTATGTTTGCAGTTATTTTACTGTCAACGACGATAATATAAATACGTTGACTTGTCAACAAATCAAACTAAATAAATAAAAAAACCTTAAAAAAACACTAAAAAAAGTCAACGCTGGAATCTGGCGGCGGGAAAAAAAAAAAAAAAAAAAAAGTCAACGGAAAAATCCGGAAGAAAAAAAATATCGAATAGTCAACGCCGAAATCCGGCGGCAAAATTTTTTTTTTAAAAAATAAAGTATTTGAAAGAAAAAAGTCAAAATTGGATTTTTGTGGACAAAATTGATTAAATTGGGGTTATAATTAAGAATTGGGTATATAAAGGGTTGGGGATAATATTGTGATATACATGAATGTTTCTTTTATTTATAATAAATATTAAAGGGATGGGCTTATTGGTGAAAGAGATATAACCCCTAAACCTAGAATAATATAGTGAATGAGAACAAAACAAGCTGCTTAATTATTTGAGAATTTCTTTGTTTCATTGCAAACCATTCGGCTGGCTTTATTTTTTATTTGAAGAATGGCCAAAGCCAATTTAAAGTAAAAAGACAAAGTTTATGTTTATTATTTATTTATTAAATAAAAAAAATGCTATGTTATCGGTTAAAAACAAAGTTGTTGCATGAAGAAAATACAGTTGAAGCGCAGCCTGCGCTATACTAAAACACTCCATTCTACTTGATAGAATGAGCTAAATTTTGTCAATCAATAGCGGAGTTATTCACTTGAAGAACCACATACGCGCGGAATATTATATTGATACACTAGCTACTATAACAAAAATTTATTTATTTTTCATTTTATATGTAAAGTAGTTTTAAATATTAAATTAATTATTACATAATATTTACTACGTACATTTCACAAAATATGATAATATGACATATATTGTTTGTGTGTCTTACCTTTTTAAATATTATATTTATATAATTAATTTTCTATTATATAAAATTAAATTGGCCTTGAAACATGACTGCTATTGTTAAAAATATACTTGAAATTGAAACAAGCCTTAAATTTAAAGGTACTGATTAGATAAAAACAATTGCACCCTCGAAATATACATTTTGGAACTTTGCACCCCCCAAAAAAATTAATAGTACATTACACCCTTAAAAGATAACATTACACCCGAATTTATATTTTAATACAAAAAAAAGAACAATTATTTTTACCAATTCCAATAAATTTATAGACATACCTATTCAATAGTTTCATAATTTTATTACGAAAATTCTTTTATTGGAATTATATTTGACTGCACCAAAAAAAATTCATTTCAAAATACTACTTAAAGATGAAATTATCCTCATTAACCATAAAATTTCAATAGGGATGCAAAGTGAATGCATTTAGTACTTTCCGAGGGTACATAGTGCTCTAAAAAAATTCGGGGTTGCCAAGTGCGAAAGTGCTTATTCCGAGTGTGCGAAATGGAAATAAGCCAAATATATAATGTAATCAATATTATAAATTTTTAAATTGTATTAATTTTCTAATATAATGTATCCATAAAAATATATTATAAAAATATTATTTGGTTATTAGTAATTAATTGATTCAAATTTTAATTAAAAATATATTTTAAGTGGTGTATCTTTAATATATATATTTTTAAATGGGAGGGGTACGGTAATTGCATCTTTAGTGAATGCAAAGTATGTGGTCATTGTATGTGTATCTATAGTGACGATGTTAATACTACAACAACCATAAATTTTTGTATCAGCGAGTACAAATTTAACGCTGACGATTACGTCTTTACTGACCATTATTAGATGGTCACAAAAGTAGAGACTTTTAGTGACAAACTAGAAAACTCGTCACTGAGTACTTTTAGTAGCTAACCTATAGTGGCCATTTTTATTTGGTCACTATATATTTTAGCGACCATTTTTGTACTTTTAGCAACCATACCATAGGGTCGCTAAAACCAATTTTTTTTGTAGTGTAAGGATTTTCCTTTTTGGCATTTGCATCATATTGATTAAGAACAAATCATTATCGAATAAGTATTTCTTCTCGTATGGATTTATATTTTTGTCGGTTCGAACCTTTATTTTATAATATTTGTTTCAAGCTTTTTATATAGGAATTAGAAATAAATATCACCAAAAACATAAAATAATTTCTGTCATAACCAAAAATCAAATTTAAAAAATATTGAAACATTGAAAGGAATTATCACCGCCGCCACCCTGGTTCACAAAGTGTCCGTCTTGCGTTCACCCAAATTCAGCCCAACTCGAAAACTACCCATCAAGTCCTGAAAACTGATGAACAAAAATTCGTCCACCGCCGTTAAGTTTTTCCGATGGTCGGGTTCTGAGTAAAAAGAGGTAGAGAAAAAAATAAGAGCCAGAGGAGAGAGATAATTTGTTTGGGTATTTGGAGGTATTTTACTGTTTCTTTTATTTGGGGTAGTATAGTCATGTTAGTTAAGTCAACAGCAAAATGATAAATAGGGAGCTGTATGCTATGTCAAAGACAATATAGGGGGGAGATTGCTAATTTATTAAAACACGGGGGGTTTTTGTTAATTAGAAATAACACAGGGGCTCTATGTTATTAGCTCCCAAAAATAGGGTAGGCCCAAATATTTATTAACCACCCTACAACACATTTTTCTAACACGAAAAAATAAAAGCGGTTATTTCTAATAAGCTCATGGTGAACTAGGACCGGCAATTGAGCTGAGCCTAACTGAAACTAGATGGCTCGGTCCGATTATATTTGAGACGAACCTATTTTTTAGTGAGACGGACCGAGTTCGACCCATTTTATTAAACCCGATTTATTTACGAGCAGAATTTGAGCCTACTATTGGCTCGACCCAAATAAGGTCCGACCAATTAAGTTAATAATAGAATATGTAATATATTTATTATTTTAAAGATACTATTGAAATTGAGAATTTGAAGATACAGATTGTAAAATATTCCTTAAGATGCCATTGAAATTGAGAATTTGAAGATACAGATTTTAAATTCACAATCATATATTAATTAAGTTTATTAATATGAATTCATTTTGCAATGTATCCGAATATATGTTTCTCAATCCTCATTATTTATCATCTTAATTCGGAGTAATTTTAGTCAAATTAAAATTCACATATATGGAGTTATTTGATTTTTTATTTTATATTAAAATGCAGTAGAGACGGAAGCCAAGTCCCCTCTTTAACTTTTATTAATTGCACTATTAGTATGTAAATTAATCTTGTAATTCAAACTTGCCCCCCTGAAAAGTTAAATAGTTTCAACTGGCCCTTCAGACTTTATAATCCTACTTTGAATATTTAAATTTGCCCCCCCCACAGGAAAAAAAAAAAAAAAAAAAAAAAAAAAAAAACACATAAACCTTCATAATTAACTACAAATTCATTTTTCTAAAAAAAAATTGGTTAGAAGATGCAAAAAATGCATTACCCCTGTGAAGCCAAATTGTTGCAAGCTTTCCATAATTATTAAAAATTTCAAATATAAAATTCAATTAAAATTCTTAATCAATAATTATAAATCTCCCAACAGCAGAGCGGGAAAAAAAACAGAAGTAAAGACATAAACATATATCACAGATTAACGAACTAAACAATTTAACAACAAAAACCATTCATCAACTAGCTAGGGTTTTGTATGCATGCATGCATGCATAAACCCAACTCAAGACAAACCATACAACCTATACTTGAACCTCTGCAAAATTCGATTCATCTCCTCTTCAGAACACTTTCCCTTGAGCTCGAAAAACACCCTCATGATCATCAAACTATCCGAACCCGCTTTATGCCTTCTCCCCGTCACCCGCTCCAAATTCAAACTCCTAGCCACCCCCTCAAGCCCCCCACCTAGCCCAAAATCTCGAACCACTTTCTTCAAATCATAGACCTCGTCACCCAAGAAACCCCTCACAAGCATCATAAATCCATCCAAACTCTCCGGCAGTTCCATTCCGGTTAGAATCTTGATCAGGAACCCTAAATCATACGGCCCATGAAACGTGGCCCACTTCAACTCTTTCCCCTGCCAGGCGATGTATCGCCTGAACAATAAAGCAAATACCCATGATTCGATTCCTTGTTGCTTGTTCTTCAAGAAATCGATCCCCTGACGCTTCAGGAAGGATACAGATTCGGCGTTTTGGAGATCGCGATCGGAATCGAAATCCCGGAAGTTGAATTCCCACGAGTAGTGGGACCTGCCGTCGGAACTGGAGAGGGTGAGGCCGAGTTGGATGAGCTTCAACGCATCCACATTCCTTTTCATCACGGCGTAGAATTCCGCCGGGGAGAGAGACTCCATCGAGTGTTTGGGTATGTTGATCTGGTGGTATACGGTCCCTGGAAATTCCGTGTCAATGGAGACGTACGGAAACAGTGATACACACTTGTTGATGTGAATAAATTCCGACATTAAATTGTGGGGCCAGACATTAATTATCTCCGATGACAACATTGTTCGTGTTTGTTTTCTTTTTTTCTTTTTTTTTTTTTTTTTTAACAAGAACGTTAATTATATTAAGAAGGAACACGAAGAGTTATCTCTTGGTTTGCTGTATATATAATATTATTAATATCTTTGAAATACTAGGATTCCTAGTCCTGATTGTATATGATTATTAGTGATATTTAATATAAGTTTTTTTATTAATTTGTTGGTTTCTGTTAATTTTAATTAAATATAATTAATGAGATTTTTAATTAAACATTAATCCATAAGTTTTAATTTAATTTAAGGACTAATTTTATTTATCTTCCGCCGATTCTTGGTCCAAAAAGTTCCGATTTTATAATAATGGTTTTCATTTCGATTTTGAAAATCCTTTTCTGAAATGTTTGGATTGTAATTGGAATAAAATATAAAAAATATTTGGAACCTCCAATTTCCGTTCCAATTTAATTTCCAATTTTTATTCCCGAAAAAATACACCAATAATATAAATTTATGTACTTTACATAGTGTAAATTAAGTTAAATATCTACGTATTTCTATTTTTTACCTTGTGGGCCGAAGAGTCAAGATATCATTTCCATGGTTTATAATTTGTAGTATTTAAACATAGGTGCCTATAAACAAAATTAAGAAGATATGTAGTGTATGTTGAATCGTTATAGACTTATAGTTATCTTTATAATATTAGAACTTTTGGCAAATTACAAAATCCCTCCTGACGTAAAGTTTAATTATGAAAATCCCCTTCATATTTGCATGATTACGAAAATCCCTTATGGGTCACAACATATTTAGCGCGTTTTGGGATTTTTTTGTAATAACCTAGATAGGTTATCTCCGGCTTTTTATTACCATTGTAGGGGTACTCTTTTTTTTTTTTGTGTAGGCCCACAAGGTTTTAATGAAGCCCCATTTTCGGTTTTAATGGAATAATAAAGTCTTTTGGCCAAAAAAAAATATTATAAAATGGAGAAATACATTATCGTTTTAAAATTAAAATAACTACGTTTTTGTTTTTTAATATTAAAATTTACCCCCCTAAGTAATTAATATGCTTACAATTACCTCCAAGGGAAAAAATGGCATTTTCAGAGGAATATTTCATGGAATATAATCAAAAAGATTCCATCAAAAGTAATACCGTAGGAGGATTTTCGTAACCACGCAAACACGAGGGAGATTTCTGTAATTAGAACTTACTTTAGGGGGTTTCTCGTAATTTATCCCATAATAAATTTCAATTAAACCCGAAACCTGGAAACGAAAAAGGACAAAAAATTAAATGAGAAGTTTGTTGAACTCGTATATGTAATCGGTCCTTCCTATCTGTAATTTGCAACTATGAAAATCGACTGTAGTTTTTGCCTAAGAGCATCTCCAGAGTTGTAAGCTAAAAATCGGAATACTATCAGCTCAATTTTGGTCGTCTATTCAAACCACACCCTCTAAGGTGAAAGTCGGATAAAACGGATCGAAAGTAACCTTTTCGGACTTTATTTTTCTTCGAAAGTACAAAATTAATTCCTATTCCAATTTCAAAATTTTCCGAATCTATAAATTATTTTCAACTACAAAAGTTATGGAAATTTCGGAAATCACATGAGTTTTAACATTTATAAAAAGATTCGGAAACTTTCATAAATTTTAAAAAATAAAAACCACCCAGTTTTATAAATCATAAAACTAAAACTACTAATATGATATATTCTAGGGCAAATGATGAAAAACCCCAGTGGTAAGGCCTAATTACAAAAAATCTTCTCATGTTTGCGTGATTATGAAAATCCCCTTCCGACCAGTGTTTGACGGTTAAATTCATAGAAATGTATTTTGTCCATTTTACTCTTATGATATTTGAAAAACAATAAAGGAACAATTATATATGAGAACCCCCCTGAGGTAATGTCTAACTACAAAATATCTCCCATATTTGCGTAACTACGAAAAACACCATGAGGTATGTTGTCATCTTACACAGACACCTTATAGTTCTACTTTTTCACGAAAAAAATAATATATTGATAATTACCCTAATATCTCTCGGAAGAAAGAAATAAAAGCGATGATTTCTCTATTTGGATTGAGTTAAAAA
This sequence comes from Erythranthe guttata, assembly GCF_000504015.1. The sequence goes on along the minus strand of NW_012193720.1, from coordinate 756,678 downwards.
AAATTATGATTTATTTATATTTAATATATAGTTTATGCACTTCGTGTGTTTAAAATTTATTAATAAATAATGGAAATATTTGTAGCCCAAATAAGAAATACGAGAATATTTAAAAAATATGTAAACGCGATTGTATTGAATAAAAAATTAAAAAAATATATAAAAATATGAAAAAAAAAATAATAATTTATGTTACAAATTATGTTTAATTATTATTATTATTATTATTATTATTATTATTATTATTATTATTATTATTATTATTATTATTATAATATATATATATATATATATATATACACTTATATTTAATAATTATAAAATGGAGAAATACATTATAGTTTTAAAATTAAAATAACTACGTTTTTTAAAATATATTACAATTTTACCCCCTAAGTAATTAGTATGCTTATAATTACCACTCTAGGGCAAAAATGACATTTTTAGAGGAATATTTCATGTAATTAAGAAGATTCTGCCAAAAGTAACACCGTTGGGGAACTTTGTAGGACGGAACATAACTTAGGGAAATTTTCGTAATCACGCAAACATGAGAAGAATTTTCATAATTAGACTTTACCTCAGGGGCATTTCACGTAATTTGCCTTACATTTATTATTACATTTTTATGCAAAAAAAAAAATAAATAAATAAATCATGTCTTCAAAGATTGTGGTATTTCGTTTTAGAAATTTAAGTTTTGGAAGAACTCATTTTGTTTAAATTTTAATGTACCTATAATTGGAAATTAAATAAAATATACGAAAAAATAAGGTTAAAATATATATTAATAATGTCGATTTTTTTCCGAGTTTAAAATTTTGGGGAAATTGCATGTCACCCCTATAAATTTTTAATATTCGCACTTGACCCCCTTAAAATTTAAGGGATGAATGTCCCCCTTCAAAATGTTATACTTGTTGCACAATGCCCCTATAGCAAAATTACGGTGGACTATTAACCGGAACTGAGTGTTTTTTTTTGTTTTTTCATGTTGCCCATTTAATTGTTATTTTTGTTTCACAATGCGATATATCTCGTTTGCAGGTATTATTTAAGGATTTTGGGAAGTGATTTAACAATTTGGTTTGTTTCCTTGCAGCTGCTGTTTGGATCTAAAATGTCCATTGCGGTTCAAGATCCAATTTTTCCGGTGATACTTGGAAACTTTCATTACTTCGATATTAGATTTTGTAAGTGGTGGCGTATCTAAACTAAAAAAAAAAAGAAAGAAAATAGATTCAGAAAATGGTTAATTCTCTGATCTGAATAATGAAAACCCGGAAAATAAATAGAGGGAACTAATACATAAACTACGAAAAACAAGAAATTATGATCATACGAGATCCCCACATCAACTATATAGTAAAATCCCGTACGTGATTCCGTTCAGATTTAATTCCAGATATATATTCACAGATTTCTGTAGTATCTATAACTCAAAGATTTGCTCAATTTTTATTGTTTGAAATTCTGATATTTTACTCATCTTACTTTTACATGTATTCTTTCCCCGCTTCCGAGAAATGGCTCGAAAGTATTTATGTACCGATCATTCCATCATGCATTAAGACATGTATTCTTTACAGATTTATGTTACTTTTGATGTTTTCTTACAATACATGAACCAAGACAGGCCTATATAGATTCAAGCGTGATAATCGGACAGGCTGGCGATGTTGAGAAAGAATCAAGTACATGAAATGTGAACCCGAGAATAGTTTCTTCCCCGATCTCTCGAAAACCGCTAGAACAGATGTTATCTTCTTCTGCTCTCCAAACAACCCCACTGGCCATGCAGCATCTCGTGAGCAATTAGAACAGGTCGTTCGATTCGCACAAGAGAATGGATCCATCATCGTATACGACTCGGCATACGCTGTTTACATTTCCGATGAAAGTCCTCGTTCCATATTCGAAATTCCCGGGGCCGAAAAGGTAAACTTATATAAAATAAATGATCGTTTATAAAATTCGTTTGAAACTCTATTTGTTACCATAAATAAAAATGATAAAATTCACGTGTTAATTTCGACTCGATTCTTTGCCACAGGTTGCTATAGAAGTCTCATCCTTCTCGAAGATTGCTGGATTTACCGGGGTCCGCTTAGGCTGGACCGTTGTGCCAAAGGAGCTTTTGTACTCGAATGGATTTCCTGTAATAAACGACTTCAATCGAATTGTATGTACATGCTTTAATGGAGCTTCGAGAATAGCTCAAGCAGGTGGGGTCGCTAGCTTATCCAAAGAGGGTTTTAAGGTCAGTTTCTTACATCACATGTAAAGTTTGCAATAAGTGATTCTCATTTTTTTGTTTTTTTCGGGCGAAATGCTTAATTTGTGAATTTATTTCAGGCTGTAATCTCACTTATCGATTACTACAAGGAGAATGCCGAGATTTTGTTGGAGACTTTTAAGTCGATGGGGTTAAAAGTTTATGGAGGCGTAAACGCGCCGTATCTTTGGTGAAATTCTTGAGAAAACGCACATAATTACAGTTCCCGGGAGTGGATTTGGTCCAGCTGGGAAAGAGTTTATAAGGGTTACTGCATTCGGTCAAAGAGAAAACATACTTGAAGCTTCGAGAAGGCTGAGGAGCTTTCTCTAACGCATACGTAAAATGCTCTATATATTCTTCAAGAAAAAATCGGAATATTGCTATTTTCGTCGTGGAATTTCGTAGTTGGTTTAGCATATTTTGGTTTTTATACTAGCAAAAAATCGAGCATTTTTTATTATTATTGTTTTTATTTTAATAATAAAAGACTGAAAAGAGCAAAGTTTGAAATTTCTTTAATAAAATTGCATTAATATATATAATCATAGATGCTATAGCCTCACATTGTCATAAACGGAATATACTCGATCTCTGTAAATTCAGAAATCGCCTCGTTACTTACTATATATAGACAAAAGAGCGTTGACATGTCATTACAGGGGTAAGTAAATGTTCCATTTGCTACTTAAAGTGTATCTAACCCTAAAATCCCCGCAGCAACTCAAAAGACGGCACGAGCATTCAACCCGAATAGCGTCTGCATCGTCAGCAACCCGTCCAGACCCGAACAACTATTCCTCTTCATCAACCCGAACAACCCGGATAATGTCTGCATCCTCTCCAAACCGGTATTTCCGGCGATCATCAAGTTCAAACTACTCGCCCGGGGGTCGCGACCCCCCATCTCCAAGCAATCTCCAAGCAATTCTTCATCAACCCAAAAAACGCATGCATCGTCAGCAAGCTGTCGGAGCCCGCCTGGTGACTTTTTCCGACGGCCCTCTTCAAGTTCATACTCCGCGCAACCTTTTCCAAACCCCCGTGAAGTCCGACGAACGGAATCATACTCTTCAAATCGTACACATTCCCTTTGAAATACTTCCACACGTGCCTCATAAAACCATCTAAATCATCCGGCAACAATTCCCCGTTGTTCAGATTCCCCGTTGTTCAGAATCTTTGTCAAGTACGCGAAATCGTACGGCCCGTGGAAGGTGAGCCAGACCAGCCTGCCGGAATACGACCGCATCCCCAGCTCCGAGCACTTGAACTGCAGGGCGAACTCGCGTGAGTCGATCCCGTATTTCTTGTTCCGCGACAAATCGATCCCTTGTTTCTCGAGTAGGGATACGGATTCCTTGTTATAAGGGTCGACGGCAGAATCAAATTGAAAGTTGAATTCCCAGATTAGTTCCCGACCGGTTTCCGCCGAGCAGGGTAGATTGCCGTACCTGGGTAGATTGCCGTACCTGTCGAATATTGTGAGGTAGAATTCCGCCGGGGCGCGCATGTGTGGTGGAACCCCGTCGGGGTTGTAAATTGTCCCACACTTATGTTAGATATTTATCGCACATAATACGAATCCCAAGAACCAACATGCTTGAATCAACGAGAATTAAACACAAACATAAACACGGAAGCGTACCTTACATCATGGAATCGAATCTTCGAATCTCCACTGGATTTGGTGGATTTGGGACAGGTCTTCCAAAGAATCCGCAGTTCCTTAATTATCTCTCTAACGATGGATTTTAGAAGAGACGGAATGGTTGCGTTTCTTTGGGGACCACGACCCTTTATATAACTGTAGAGTCCAGTTATTTTATAATTGTGATTCAGCCCCATCAATAAATCACAACTAAGCCCTAATTGTCTCTACACATTAGGCCCATAATTATAGTTTAATACCCATAAGTCCAACCCAATAACCTTTATTAGATCACAATTAATTTGGACTTTCTTTAAGATAGCCATACACATTTACGTCACATATGTGAGCCCGCATAATTATTGAAATAATTCCAACAACTTATCGATGTAACGAAACTCCTCCTCCATGGCGTACTTGTACGTGAGACGAAGAAGAAGACGCCATTGTTTTTTCCTTTTTTCTTGTTTTTTTTTTTTTTTTTTTGTTTATTAGTAGATTTGTAGTGCGTAAGTAGGGTATATATAAACAATATGGGTAACTTGGAAGGCAAGTATTAGGGTTTTGATGCCAAATATTATGGTAACTAAATCTTTGGAAGAGTTTAACTCATTCAATTTTATTAAGAACGAATCACTATCGAATAAGGATTTTCCTTTTTGGTATTTGCATCAAATTGATTAAGACCCAACCATTATCGAACTAAGGATTTCTTCACGTATTGGTTTTTATTTTTGTCGGTTCCAACTTTTATTTTATAATATTTGTTTCAAGCTTTTTATATAGGAATTAGAAATAAATATTACCAAAAATAGGGTAGGCCCAAATATGTATTAATTAGGGTAAATTACAATCACACGTATGGCCAAATTACGAAAAAACCCCCTCTTGTATGGGTAATTACAATCATCTCTCAACGATAAATCTTCTTATACGTCCACCTTTGCGATTTCAAATTTAGTGGAATCTTCGAGATTATATGAAATATTATCACTTATGTACCCGTTTTATCCCATTTGAACTCCACATTTTGAAGCAAGATGATCATAATATGTGTTTTTTGGCTTGTATATATTAGATTGTGGTGCATCATAAACTGTATTCTTACACAAAACGAGAACAAACTAGAATACATTACATGGAATCTAGATGATTATGTTGAATTTGACACCATAAAAGTAGATGTGTAAGAAAAAGTCATAGTTAAGGGAGTAGATGTAATTATCCAAATAAGAGGTTTTTTTTTTTTTTTTTTAATTGATCATACCTCAGGGGTTGGTTGTAATTTACACTATTAACTATTACGTTTAACCACCCTAAAACACATTTTTCTAACACCGAAAAATAAAAGGGGTTATTACTTATTCATTTCTAAATTTATTCCCAATTTTTTTTTTACAATAAAGTCCAGACAAAGTCCAGATATATTTAAAAGATTAAAAATCCAAATAAAGTCAAATCGATTTTAAAATTGATGAAATCGGAGTTAAATTATGATTATAATTAGAAATTAGATTTAAATAGTTATGGATAATTTCATAAATATTAAGTTTGTATGTATTTATAATACATATTAAATATATGAATTTATTGGTAAAAGAGATAAAAACACCTAAACATAAATCAGAAACTTATGCATAGAACCCAAAATAAAATAAAATATTCCTTAACGTGCCATTGAAATTGAGAATTTGAAGATACGGATTCTAAATTCACAATCATAAATTAATTAAGTTTGTTAATATGAATTCATTTTGCAATGTATCCAAGTATATGTTTCTCAATCCTCATTATTTATCATCTTAATTCGGAATAATTTTAGTCAAATTAAAATTCACATATATGGAGTTATTTGATTTTATATTTTATATTGAAATGCAGTAGCGAGACGGAAGCCAAGTCCCCTCTTTTTACTTTTATTAATTGCACTATTAGTATGTAAATTAATTTTGTAATTCAAAAACTTGCCCCCTGAAAAGTTAAATTGTTTCAACTGACCCTTCAGACTTTATAATCCTACTTTGAATATTTAAATTTGACCCACCCAAAAAAAAAATTAACTATATGTACGTAACTAGACCTAATCTCATAAGAGGTCACTCTAATTACTCAATATGTGATCAAGGGTAAAAATATAATTTCAAAAACATTAATGTCACTATAATTACTCATTTACCTTTCCTTTGAAAGAATTTTTTTGGTGAAACTTATATTACAACACTAATATAATAATAAAAGTATAAATTACACACTAATTATTATCTATAACTGATGTTACAACACTAATATAATAATAAAAGTATAAATTACACACTAATTATTATCTATAAGTAGGGCTGGGATTGGGTTGGGTCGGTCGATTATCAGCCTTAAAACCAACCCATCCATCAAACCATTTTTGCTCAAATTTGAAAACTGTTGCCGATCCAACCTTTATGGGTCGATTGATGGTTGGCAACTGAATATTTGGTTCCGAAATGGGTCGGTTGATGGTTTATAACCGCCTCCTAGTTCACTTAAAAAAAATCAATTTTCTTAGTAAAAATATTCACATTTTGCGTAATGTCACGGTGCGATCATCATTTATCAGTTCAAAATAATTAATAACAATTTAAAGAAAAAAATATAATTAGGAAATTCAAAGTAATCCAAACATGCACAAGAGATTTAGGGCCCGTTTGATTGCTCTTAATGAGCCTCTTAATGACAACTTTGCTGATTCGGTAAGCATTTGGACCATTCAGGGCACTTGGTAGCAATAGCTGAATGGTTCCAAAAGGATCTGAACTATTCAGCTGGAAAATTAATGCTGACCGAATAAGTACATAAATGAATGAGAATTGTACCCTCACTACCTTCGTTTATTGCTACCTCGCGCAATGCACCCCCTTTTTTTTCTCAAAGTGTTCTCCACTTTTGAATACATTTATTAATTATATTTTATCCATTTGAGTTATTATTAAATTATTTTTTTTGTCTTGATCCATTATCAATTTGTCTCTTAAATATTAAAATCAATTGGTCTCTTAAATATTAAAATCAATTTCTATTGTATATCAACAAAATTCTTTCATTCATTTTAACAAAATACGTATGTAAATTCCATCATTTGTCTTAACAAAAAATAATATGCGTTACTTGTTTTTTAAAAGTCTTCATGAAGGTTTCAGCTTTCAACCCAAATACTTTTATTTTTGTCCATAAAACTTCCTTTGAGAGATCTAGAATAATTTATGTGGAATATTTTCGTATTTTACAAATTCAGTTAATCATGCTAAAAGGTTATATTTATACATACATGTCTATAATAATTCTATTAACAAATATTTTAATATTTAGCCAAGGTTAAAACAGTAACATAATATTATTCAGACATTATTGATCTTAAACCATCAAACGAGCTTAATGGTTCGTCATTTAGTATTCAGACACTACTCTTAACCATTCAGCTATGAATTCAGCATTCAGCATTCAGTGCTTAATCGTATCAAACACGGCCTTAGTGGAGTTTTGTTGTTTTTGTATTTATATTTGGGCATAACGAAACTGGTGGAAAACTTAGGTCAATTTTTTTTTTCTTTGTTAATTGTTTTTAAAATTTTAAATACTAATTATTTTGATAATTTCAATAATTACTTAAGAAAACACGGCCTTTATTTTATATTTTTAATAAATTTTAATAATATAGTTGGATGATCGATAATTATCGGTTAACCAACTTTTGATAGCATTAGAAACCACCAACCGACCCATTATAGATGGGTTGGTTGAAATTTTCAACCCGATCCAATGGGTCGGTTAAAAATTGATTATCCGCCCTAAAGTTGGTCGGTAATGGGTCGGTTGGTGGATAAAAACCAACCCAGTCCCAGCCCTATCGATAAGTAGTTAAATTGAATATTATAACATCAGTTTCGCATTTCATACATATAATTGACTAACTCAGGACACTTGAATAAATATGTCCTGCTTTATGGTGTTGTCTCTAGCTCCCTGTTTTTTAATTATTACTCCCTCTGTTCCACAATAACTGTCTCTTTTTAAAAATATTTTTGTTCAATATTATATGTCACTTTAGATTTCCAATACTGCAAATGCATTTTTTCCTGTTTTAACCTTATTAATTCAACTATAAGTATTAACTCTCTCTTATCACATCATTAAATAATCAAGGTTATTCTAGTCTTTCTAATATATTTTACCTAAAATCAAGACACATTTATTGAGCTTCTTAATCCTTGTGCAAAGCCAAAAACGACACTTAATAGGAAACGAAGGGAGTACTATTTTATAAATCATATCTTTCATTTACTGGTATTGATTTATCAAAAATACTTAATTCACTATATTTTATATACTATTAGATAATATAATATTTTTCATCAATAAACCTTGCTACATTAGAATCTCAATTATTTTAACATTCCTAAATAAATATAATTTCTTTAAGAAAATTATTGTTGTAAATTAAATATATATTATTCTAACACATGTCACAAATAGAAGATGATCTCTACCGGAAATTGGAAAAAAGATAAATGAAAAGAATAATGGGTAATATTAAATTTATATTCAAATTTCAAGTGTCGATATTTAGATCAAGGAGAGCATAACATAAGTAACACGAAAAAAATCTTAACAATTTCAAAAAATATTTATGTAGAAAAAACTCATTAAAATGAAAATTGTTTCAATTTTCACAATAAAATGAAAGAAAAATCAATGTGAGCATGTATGAAATAAAAAATTATTTTAGTTATTTTGATCTTCATTTTATATTCTTATTCATTTCATTTTTAAAAGAATTGTATATCACCATTCATGGAAACATATCAGAACATTAATTTTTGTACTTACTTAATTTTACTTCATTTTTTATTTAATTTTAAATATTATATCTAACTTTAATTATTTTATTACAAATTTATGTATTATATAATAAGTAAAATTATACATTTTCATGTGCAATGCGCGTGGTTTTTGCTAGTATTATAATTACAAGTATACACAAATCTTTTTCATCATCAACAGCAATTGACAAAAGTGAAAATTACGACATGTCTAGATTTTACATTTTTTTTATCGAATTCGGTCTCGGGTTTAGGCACACTCATATATCCCAGAACCAACCCATTACCATATATATATAATCACATAGTGTAAGTACTTTAAATGTTGTATATGTACATAAAATATAATTAACAAAAAAAATTGTTACACAATATTCCAATTTATATCACACATATATATTTTCGTATAAATTCTAGATACTTTTAACTAAAACCTTTGAATGTACCACTGTACACATTTATATAATATATAAAAATAAACCCTCATAGTTTAAGAAATGGAGATCTGGCATCACCTACATTCACAAATGATATATCTATGTGGCGTCCTAATCATATCCTATGTGGCATTACTTATTCCACATAATTTAGGCTTTTGAGATCCTACACCGGGTGAAATACACCGGGTAGATCTTTACCATTCATATACACACAAACACACACACACCCACATTGGTATGTGTAGATCAACGTTAAAAAATCACCCGGTGTAACCTTCACCGGGTGTAGGATAGATAAAACCCATAATTTATATGCATAATCGATCATCGTTAATTGTACATATTGCTTATTTGGTAATCTATTCAATGCACATTTTCATAATTACTAAAAAAAATAGAACATTTCTTTATAAAATTTGTTATAATTTGGAAACTAATATTATGAGAATATAATTAATTATTTCAAAATAATTCGTTATTTATTTGTTCTAACTTTTCTTTTTTCTTTATTTATTAGGAAAACATTTCCTAATTAACTTTTATGTTAATTAGGACACGTAACGTGCAGTATATACCAATTGTACTGACTTGCATCCTAACGGTGAACGCTGTTCTTTGGGGAATGTATTTGTTCCTCAAAGAAGATGCAAACATCTGGCTATATAAAATTAATTATGTATAAATAAAATTAAAGATTTAAATAATTTATTGTATATATTTCTAACTAATATGTTAGTTGAAATGACGGTTCATAAATGCAATTGGCTATATATTGGGAGTTGTGCAGTGTATATGATATTTCTGACACTAAAAGCAAGTGAAGAGTAACAAACCACCCAGGAGACAGAGCCACAAACTACAATCGAAGATGTTTAGATTATCTTTTATCTTTTTTTTTTTTTATTCTGAATAAATCATTAGTATTTTTATGGCTTAATTCCACTTTGCACCCTTGAAATATACTATTTTGGCACTTTGCACCCTCAAAATAAATTAATAGCACTTTGCACCCTCGAAATACAATAAATCATGCATGATGCACCCCAAATGAATTTTTAAAGCTAAAAAAATATAAATTTAATATTTTTAGTGATATTTTTTTAGGACGCCAAACGTCAAATATATTTTTTATTCATCAATCATTTTGAAACTATAAAGTTTAAAAATAAAAATACATTTCATCAACATATTTAAAAATTATATTTTTTTATCAAAATAAAATATTTTACGAAAAAAAAAATCATTCAGCTATTCCGTTATCAAGTTATCTTAAATCATATTTTCTTCCAAATATTTTCACCTAATATTTTCAAACAGTTACATAAAAGATCCATCAATCGAATAATGTAGTGATAAAAGCTTATTTTTTATTTTTCTTGTGTAAGAAATTAATCTAGTTTTTTTCAATAATCCGGTGTAATTTTCGCACTTTGTCCGCTCGAAATTAGGTTTGAGGTTCAAGAAAGTAACATTTGTTTTTTATTTTGTACCCCGAAAAGAAAAACACCAATGAAAAATGAAATTGCCTTTATTATTCAATTGAGGGTGCATTGTGAATAATTTATAGTGTTTTGAGGGTGCAAAGTGCTATTATTATTTTTTGAGGGTGCAAAGTGCCAAAATGGGATATTTCAAGGGTGCAAAGTGGAATTAAGCCGTATTTTTATCATAACGTGTGTAAAGACCAACCATTTGTCATTATTATTATTATTATTATTATTATTATTATTATTATTATTATTATTATTATTATTATTATTATTATTATTATTATTATTATTATTATTATTATTATTATTATTATTATTATTTTATTATTATTATTATTATTATTAGTTAAAAAATAATATCAAATAACAATTGTTTTTCTCAAGTATCATGTGTCAAACAACAAACTAACTGAATGATTAGTGTTGTACCTAAAATAATAATAATTTATGATTATTTTTACAACAATAAAAATATAAAAATATAAATTAAAAATAAATAGATTATTTTTGTTACATATAAACAAGAACTTTTGATCTATAACCCTACATTAGCCCTATGGGCATTTTTGTCTATTCCTATTTTGGTTGTTTTTTTTCAAACTATTTTTGAAGAAAAAAAAGTCTTCACTTTTAAAACAACTCAATGCACATAATATGAAAGAATTAATATAAAATAATATCATCTCCCTTCTTTTTTATTTTGAATTCACTTATTTTTTTAAAATACTCTGCTTCATTACCACAATAAATATTAGAAAAATGAGTACGAGTTTGCACGCATAATCACGTCATATGCACGCTATTTGCATGTGATTTTGGTTGGAGGTAAAGTTATAGAACGTAATTATCCTATTTTTATCGGCTCTTATTTCTCATTAACATCTTTTTTTTTTTAACATAATTAACTCTTCACTAAGCAACCTGCCTTTAATTTTAGGGGTTATTAGTGAGAACCCCCTCTATTATTTTTTTGAATAAGGATGGGTCCAGTCCATTTTCACTTATTAGTGATAGACTCATCCTTTCATTTATTTTCAAATTCACCCTCCATCTATTTCATTACCCACTATTTTAGTGCCTTTTTATTTTATTTTTTTTATTTTTTTCATTTATTTATTTAAAACAAATTTCAAAAAAAAAAAATTAAAATCATTTTTTTTTTTTCTTCAGAATTAACTAAAAAAATTCTGAAATCAACTCAATAAAAATTCTGAAATCAACTAGAATGTCCTTGCTCGAAGTAGGGGTGAGCAAGTTGGACCCATCAATCCGTTGAACCCGTCAAATCCGGTAAAAACCATCCCGCTATGACCGGACGGATAGATCCATCAATAGGATTGAGTTCTGAAATGGTGAAGATCCGCGGGTTTGGGTCTAAGACGGGTTCACATTTTTTTAATACCCGTGAAACCCGTTCCCGTCTCGTCATACAAAACGAGGCATTTTGTATATTATGTAGTATAATAAAATAATAATATATAATACATGAATAAAGTATTTCTTACATGTCAAAACGTGTATCGATAATGACGACGTCGCTTTGTTTATATTATGTACTATAATAAATTAATAATATGTAATACATGAATAAAATATTTCTTACATGTCAAAACTTATATCTATAATGACGACATCGTCTCGTTTTGTCCATAGTTATCTATTTTATTTTAAATCTTATCTTATAAATCTTTGAATTTAGTTACTTTGTTTTAATGGATTTATGGTTAAAACGTATTAATTTTAATTTACTCTTGACATTTATCATTGATGTTATTTATGTTGGTTTCAATTTAAGATTTTATGCTTGGTCATTCATTTTAATTTCTAAATAATTTCTCGTAAAACTTATAAATTATTAAAAAACTAATATGTTTAACTATGACAGGTTTCGACTCGTGAAGATAGGGTCATATTATAAACCCGTCATCGACCCGTCTATCCTAAACCCGTCGAAAACCCACAAGTTTGGTTCCTTAAAATCAAAAATTGTTGGTCGACAGGAAAAGGGCGGGTTTTGCTAGAACCCGCGGGTTTATATCCCTAGCTCGAAATGTTGCAATAAAAAAGGGAACCTGATGAAGACGAGGAGGAAGAAAAATGAGGAGAAGAAGAAGAACAAGAAAACGAAGAGGAAGGAGAAGAAGAAAAAGAAGATGACGGCGACTTCGAGGATTCCACGAGTACTTGATGATAGTAACATCGATTACTATTTTAGTTATATTTTATTTGGTTGGGAGGAATTACATATTAAGTTTATTATCATTTTTTGGTTTTGTAAGTAGTTTGTGACTGCCCTTGCTAGTAATATAATAACTTTAAAAGGATGATTTTTTTTTCTTAACATTTTTGTGTTTTCTATTATGCCCCTTATAATAAATTTATACCATCAATTAGTTAGGGTCAATTGTGTAATAACAGAAATGAAAATAATAAATTAACATAGCTCAATAATGTAGTTTAAATATCAACTGTCTTTTCATGTGCTATATTTATATTAAGGCGAGAGTTTATGTTCTTCTTATTGGATTTTTTTCTACATATTGAAATTTTTGATGTAATTTAATTTGTATAAAACTACATTTGAAGAGCTTTCCAATGATAATTATAAGCATATATATGTAAAAACTTATTTTAAAATAAATCCTTTTATTTTAAGTGAAGCATTAGATACCTAAAGTAGTTCCAAAATTTAAATTTGTTCTCATATAATTTTTATCACGTAAATTCCACAAATATGAAAATGTAATAATGTGAACACAAACTAATTATTATTTATATTATGTTATATTAAAAATATGATAATATTTTCATGTATTATAATTTATTTTGAAAGTCAAAGTTTATTTTCTTAAATTCTTAAATAAATTGTATTTCATACAAAACTCATAACATATAAGTGAACGTTATCAGATTAATTAGGACTATTTAGAAATAAAAAAAAATTATTTAAAAATAAATATTGGTAACCAATATATAAGAAATGTATCTAGAAACTATAAATTTCAAAATTTCCAAAAAACTAAAAAAAAAACTTATAAAAATAGAATAGTACGTGCAAGATAGCTAGGAACCCCAAATAGGATGAAATAGTTGCAAATGACTAAGAATAATTTAAAATATAGAGGTTAAATAAATTCTTAAATTTTATTTACTTATTATACTTATTATATTTTTATGTTTCTTTCTTTTACATAATTGACTATAGTTGGTGAGGGAAATCCTCGGCTGCTTACTCCGAGACCGAGCTTTACGGCTCAACCTAATACAGTGTCGGATCTCTTGCACCCCCTCTCTAATTCTTGGAATAATAATCTGGTGCAAGAGATGTTTTGGCCAGTTGATTGCATTCGGATTTTGTCTACGCCGGTTGGAGGAGTGCACGTTGAGGATTGGCTTTTTTGGCCCCTTTCGAAGTCAGGTATTTTTACAGTTAAATCTTGCTATTTTCATATTCTTCATTCGAACCGGGATGATACAATTGCAGCCACGGAGAGTGGAAGTAGAGAGCATTATTGGAAGTGGAAGAATATTTGGAATCTTACTATCCCCCGAAGATCCGTATTTTTTTGTGGCAAGCATGTTCGGATATTCTTCCAACTCACCAAGAGATTTTTCGCCGACACATAGCACCGAACCCATTATGCCCTCACAGTGGAACTGAGGTGGAATCTTTGACCCATGCCCTTTTTATTTGTCGTGGAATGAGGGATATATGGCAAGCTGACCCATTTCGGTTGACCCCGACGATATTGCAACTCCCGTTTCTGGGGGTGTTCAACTATCTACACGACAGTTTGGATGAGGAATCTCGACGTCTCGCCATGATCTTGTGTTGGAAAGCGTGGGAAGTCCGTAACATGGAGATGCATTGGAAGGTGAGTATTACTGGATTGGAGTCCTTGGGGTGGTGCAGCACGTTTCTTCGTGTGTTTGATGATGCCCAGCTGCACCCTAGGTTACCGAAAAAGGCTCCAAACATACAAGAGTGGGAACCCCCTCTATTCGGTGTTTTGAAAATTAACGTGGATGCTTCGTTTCCGGCGAGTCGAGACTTTTTTCGTACATCACTTGTAGTGAGAAATGATAGGGCTGAATGTGTGTGGTGGCAAGTTAGGTAGCTCGCCGGAAGAGTCAAACCGGTGGAAGGCGAAGCTTATGCGATTCTACATGCGCTACAACTTGCCCGGACTAAGGGGTGGACACATATTTCGATTGAAGGAGATTGCCAACAACTTATCAATATTTTCCAAGCTAATGAATCCTCCTCTCATTCCTTTGGAGCGATGATCGAAGAATGCTATTTTTATTTCCGTTTATTTTCTTCTTGTTCCTTTTCATTTATTAGACGGCAAGGCAATAGCCTGGCGCACTCTCTCGCTTCTCTTTCTGTTGAAAACTTTTTTTAAGGTTCTTCACCTCCTGTTGGCTTGGCCTTTGCTGCCTAATATATGATATCTCCCTTTTTCAAAAAAAAATGCATAAATAATGACAGGAAATAAAATTAAGAATTCATTTAACCTCAATATTTATAATCAATTTTAGTCATTCACAACTATTCTTTTTTTCTAGACATATTTCTTCTATATGAGTATTTATTTTTAAATTTATTTTACTATTTTTAAATATTCATTAATTAACTTGACATCAACAATGAAAAGTTCATCAATTTGAAAATCAAAAGTACATTAAGTTTCTAATACTCAGCTAAACTTTTTTTTACATGGACGTTCACTTACATGTTTATGATATATCACTGAAAAACTCTATTATGAGTTTTATATAAAATAAATTTTCTTTAAAAATGTAAGAAAATAAACTTTGACTTCTGAAAGAAATTATAATATATTAAAAGATGATCATATTGTTAATATAACATAATATAATTATTATTACTGGTATTAGTAAATAACAATTAGTTTGAGTTTACTATTATATTTTTATATTTGTGGATTTTATGTAACAAAAACAATATAAGAATTAATTTAAAATTTGAAACTACTTTAGGTATCTAATCCTTAACTTAAAACAAGAGGATTTATTTTAAATAATTTTTTACATATATATGCTTATAATATTATAAGATCATTGGGAAACTCTTGAAATGTAACTTTAAAGAAAAAATATTGTTGAAATTTAATGTATAAAAACAATTACGATAACCAAGAAAAAAACAACTTTTAACATATTTTGTAGTATACTAACAGGTCCTCGACATTAAAATTATATTTACTAAAAAGTAAGTAACATATATTAACATTTATGTTTTATGTATTATTTTCTTACATGTTGACTGTGGTTAAATCACTTATACTAATACAATGCATAAATAACGATAACAAATAAATTTTATGAATATTTTTTAACCTTGATATTTTAAAATCAATCTTAGTCATTCACAACTATTCTATCTTATACCTAGACATATTTCTATGTTGGTTATAAATATTTATTTTTTATTTTATTTTGTTATTTCTAAATAATCATAATTAACTTGATAATTTTCACTTACATATTTTGTATGAAATACATTTTATTTTAGAATTTAAGAAAATAAACTTCGACTTTCAAAATAAATTATAATATATGAAAAGATTATCATACATTAATATAACATAATATAAATAATAATAAGTTTGAGTTTACATTATTACATTTTCATATTTGTGGAATTTACATAATAAATATTATATGAGAACTAATTTAAAACTTGGAACTACTTTAGGTATCTAATGTTTAACTTAAACTAAAACGGTTTATTTTAAAATACATTTTTACATATATATGCTCATAGCATATCATTGGAAAGCTCTTCAAATGTAATTTTATACAAATTACATTATATCGAAAATGTTAATATGTTGAAAAAATTACAATAAGAAAATTAACTCTCACCTTAGTATAAATATACACATGAAAAGACATTAGATATTTAAACTACATTATTCATATATGAAACATAAAGCAACAACTAAAATTCCATTGATATAACAGATTTCCTTACCTCTTTACAGTGTAGCCTTGATTCGATTATAATTTTGTTGCAAGAGTTCTTACCTCTCTTCACATTAGCCTGGATTCGATTAGAATGTCGCTGCAATCTCATGTGCGGTAACCGGTGGCAGCTATCACATTATGCATGTTGTAATTAATATGGAAAATGGGTCGGCCTAACATAACTACTTTGAGGTTTCTCAACCTCCCACTAGTGTTAACTTCCCACTTCATCATCCCACTTTATATGTATGAGATAACTTCCATGTAACTTGCACATGTAACTTCTCTTTATAACTTCTGGTGATTTACACTTATAGTAGGTATCTGGAAACTAAAAACAACAGTAAAAAAAGAATGTGCCACATACAAAATAATGAAAATATGTAAAATTGTGAACTAAATAGGTTCAAAGTAGTCTTATGACTTACAAGTTATAACTTAATTCGGTGAATCAAAATACCATGAAGACAAAACGTTAAAATGATGTATAGGGAAACTAAAACACACATGACCATCACTCACATTGTCATGTTCCATCTTACGATAGAGAAAGTTATACCCGTATTAGTAAGCTTGTGTAGAACACTAGTGCTAAATGTACTTGTATGAAACCTTCATAGATCTATAAAATATGTACCGTACTATGTAATTTAAGAATTATTTTTACGCATTATTAATTTATGTATTATATGGGGCTTCTTAAAATTTTTGAATGTGTATTATCTTATAAATTTAGCGAATTATTATTTTAGCACGCTGTTCCAAGTCGGGACCGGAAAAAAATATTATTTAAGCGAGGTCATTAATTTATCGGGTCTTAATTTATCAAAGTTCTATTGCATTAAGTAAAGTTTGTGTGGAATATGAATAGAACTTGATTGTTCATATATTGTTTTTTTAACAAAGTCTTATTGACATATTATAGATTAATTGTGCGGATTAGGATTGTAATTCATTGCGACAGTTGGTTAAAATAAATTTAGTGTTTTAGATTAATAAACAATTCAGAGAACTTGCTATATAGGAGTAAATTTTAGAAACCAAGCACATATTGGAGGAAGATGAGATCATATACTTCCGTTACGAGAGTTAATCAGCGTTTGCTTGCTTTTTCTGTGATAAATAATTAGTCAAAACTCAATCGTGCTGCATGCAACTGAATAAAAATAAATTGCAGCGGTTAAGGTACTTAGAAGTAAAAAAATTAATGCGCTATGTGGGCTCGACATTCCGACTCTACTTTATTACTTGTTATTAATTACTAGGGAAAATTTGGCAAAATCCCCTCACAAAACAGGTGCAATTAGAATGAGCCCAAATTTAATTCGGATTTTTAAGATAAATCCAAAACGTCTTTTATTAATAAAAATTAATTAAGTATCGTCATTATACCCTGACCTTATTATAACGTATCTTAGGGTTGAACATAAATATATGTAATATTTGTTCCTTTAATATAACATTCTCAATCACACCCACATATCTCGATCCTTGAATTTAGAATATCGTTTCATCGTAGTGGGAATTATAATTCTCAAAACTCTTCCCCGTTTATGTGAGCAGGAAAGCGGCTTCTCAATTATTCAGAGTGATTTTCGATTCTAATACCTATATCGTTTGTAAGTATTATAGCAATTCTTCATTGTGGTTTTCATATTTCAATATGTGGATTAATTTGATAAATAGTATACATATATCAACATATTTGATACATAGTGGTTTTGAATTTTTGTCTTTTATTATGTTATTATTGAGAGTATTACAAACCACACACAATCCTAACCACACATGCAAAAACCACTATGCGAGCAAACTGTGTGTTTACTTATACACGAAAACTACACTTACTAAAGTCACACACCCTTAACACGATTAATTTAGACACAAAACCCACTAAATTGCAAAACATCATATGCTACCATGGTCATACAATTGCAAAATGCATAGTAAACAAATATGGTTTACCCTAAGGGGACGCTTAAAAAAACAAATACTGTTTCTTTCTCACTTCAATGCGACCAACAGAAAAAATAGAAAATAAATAGGTAAAGACGTTAATACCCTTAATAAAATCAATACTACACAAATTTTGCGTGTGGTATTGATTTCCATTAATGTTAATAATGTCATTACCTATTTATTATCTATTTATTTTTTATTTCTTATGTTGGTGGTATTAAAGTGAGAAAAAAACGGTATTTGTTTTAGCCGCTCCCTTACCCTAATTCTAAACAACAAAATAAAAAGGAGAACAGTTATCCCAACACAACAAAACAAAAATTGGGGCTTTCTGCCTCTTAATACTTTCTTGTTGCTATTTGTATCTTCATCCTCTCAACAGCGACCGATCTCCATTGTTGGGTAATCTCGGTGTGTGGGTGGATAGCTGGGATTTGTGGGTGGAGTGTGAGCGAGATTCGTGGGCAAGATTTTTGGAGGAGATTACGGTGTAATTAAAATGGGGGACGATTTGCATATATCACATGATTGTTTCTCGATATAGTGAAATTGGTATTTTTGTTATTTTGGGTTGATTGGATTTATAGTAAAAATCAATTACAAAAATGTATTTATCATGAAGTCAAAATTCAATGAGGGGTTTGTCAAATAGCCTTATTAATTAATATGTGTACATGCGTGTATGAAAAATATTCAACAAATTTTAGGCATTGTTCACGGGGATAATGATTTTATTCTTTTTCTAAAATGAGATTCTAATATATATGAATTAAGCAATTGTTCTATTTCAAACACTTTTAATTATTATTAGCTTCATTATGTTACTTTCTTATTTCTTTTAGATGCATACCATACTATAATATTCGCGCATTAGAACGGAATATGAATGACTTCAGCCTTTCGGACACCCAAAAACGCTTGTGATCAACCTATATTTAGCACATTTCAACTGAAAGGCACCGAAACGATATTTTTTTACAAAAAAATTATTTATGTACAACATCACACCTAGTCTTGCATCAATACTACTACGATCAATTGCCTCCGTAAAATTATAACTTATAACAAAATTATAAGTTAACCGTCATGGAAGAAAGAAAAATGAATAAATAAAATCCAATACCAGAAAACACAAAAGAAATCATTATAAAATGTAATTCCGTAGTAAGTGCAATAAATCAACAAATCACACCAAAACTGTGATTGCCATTGTCGGCTACCCTTCCATCTTGCTCTCAATCTTTTCATTATTAACAAAAACAAGAATTTTTCACGCTCACATCAAGATTGTGTGGCAGCCGAACCCTTCATGAAATTATATCCTAATAGTTAAAAAAATAAATAATTAAATAAATCAAAACTAAAATTGTGAGCAAATAGTATGCTCTCTTTCTTCTTGAATAGGAGTTTCTTTCCTTACGCGTAATTCGTAATATTTCCAGGTTTCGTCTCACTTTCACTGTCTTCGTATTCATCTTTTTAGCCGTAGATTTCATTTCTTAATTGTATGATCTTTAGATAAATTCGATTTGTCATGCCTAATTGCTTATATACCAAGAACACTACATTGTCCATTTTCGAGTTCTTCATTAACATTTCTCTTTTGTTAATTTTGGCCAACTGAGTAGATATATATAATAATGGAGAACAAGACAGATACACTTGCAGTAAGATTATTCGGTAGTTCAATTAGCTACATGCGAAAATCTCTATTCCGTATCCTCTCAGTGGGTCCCATCCCAAACCACATAGCCTTCATATTAGATGGAAATCGAAGATACGCCAAAAAACGGAACCTGAATGAAGGAATGGGCTATAGAGCCGGTTTCTTATCTCTAATGACTCTGTGTAAGTACTGCTGTGAGCTCGGGGTGAAATACGTAACAATATACGCTTTCAGCATCGACAATTTCAAAAGAAAACCCCATGAAGTCGATGCTGTGATGGATTTAATGCTCGAGAAAATCCAAGGGATGCTCAAGGAAGAGAGTATAGTGAGCCAATACGGAGTGAGGGTATATTTCATCGGAAATTTGGAGCTATTAAACGAGCATGTAAGACAAGCTGCTGTAAAGGCTATGGAAGCTACTTCGAACAACGACAAGATTGTGCTGCTAATATGCGTGGCCTACACTTCGACCGATGAGATTGTGCATGCTGCTCGAGAATCTTGCGAAGCTAAGCGGGCTCGGGTTCGATCTAGTGGGGCCCGCGAAGGGAACGAAGAGGAATTAAAGGTGGTGGATATAGAGAGGCACATGTATATGGGAGTGGCACCTGATCCAGATATTTTGGTGAGAACTTCGGGGGAGACTCGATTGAGTAATTTCTTGCTTTGGCAGACTTCGAACTGTGTTTTGTATTCACCGAGGGCTTTGTGGCCGGAGATTGGGTTAAGGCACTTGGTGTGGGCGGTGCTCAACTACCAGAGAGTGTTTCCTTTGCTGGAGAGGAGAAGGAAGCAGATGTGATGATTTTAGTCTTTCCATACGAAATTTTTCAATGTTACAATTTTAATAATAATTCACCTGACTGTAAAAGTGGTCAATGACTTATTCCAACATCACATTATATTTGTGTTCTTGTTCCAAATGCTGCAAATCCAGTGCCTTTGGCTCCAATTTCTGCTGGTCAATTTGTCGAACACCACTTGTGCTTGATTGCCTGCCGATTAAATGTTTACCTGCATTCTGATTTGAGTTCTTGAAATGAATGTTCCGTGTTTGCAGAAACGTTCATCCAAGAAACAAAGCTAGGATCACTACACAAACCAATTCATTTTCATTTTTTGACAACATTCACAAAAATAGTGGGCTAAGAGGCGAAAGCATGTGATCATCATCCATGAAATAACAGAACCGAGACTCGTAGAAATGGACGAAAAAAAAATTCAGCAAAATTAGTACAAATTACAAATGTGAACGAATGTAAATTGTACTGGTATTTATATTCTTCAGTGCAAAAACAACCACCATAAATATGGGGAGATAATTTAACGAATAGAGATTATAGACGAGGGTTTGACAAGGAAAGAATGTGGACTACAAAACTTAACAATAAATATAGATAGATTCATGAGCAGTGTGGTTAGAAGAATAGTTTGATGAATCTTGGTGCAAGTGCCAGCTAATTTTGGAACCATAATCATCAATCAGCGCCTAGGTTGATGGAGTCGAGGGCGGTTACAGAAAACACGACCATTGGCTCTAACAAATGCTGCTATAACCAAACTCATGCTCGCCCACATCATCGAAAACAATAAATTCCACATGTCATAACGAACTGCAAAATAATTAATAAAGATGCTAGTCAGTACACATGAGATTATAAATGCAAGTCTGACAGTCAAAAACTAATAGAATAAGCTCTATGTAAGAACTTCCCAGATATCACTTAGAAATACAAGTTAAATTTATGAGCAATAAAACTATTACGGAAAGAATTAGTTTGGTCAGTGAAGTAGGAAAATACTCGAAAGAAGTTCATCGGTAGAAGACAACTCTACTTTTTGACACCAGGGACAGGCATCCTTCACTAATCCTGTTTCAATAGTAGTTGATCCTATCCAACTTTTTATGATTTCTTCATATTATGAAATAGTTAGTTCGATTTTCTTTCCATTGTTGTCGTGCCTTAATAATTTCAGTTTTTCTGCCCCACAAAATCATATTCGGAACTCTTTTGCTATTCTAAAAGATGCATGATAGCTATTTCGACTCCAAATTTAGATATACAATGAATGATAGAAGAGAGCATACAAATCGTCATCAATATATGAGAATTTCTTCATGCAAGAAAAAGCCAGTTCCATAATTCAATGAACTCAAAGGCCCACTACATCTAACAAAGTCAAAATCACGAATATGTAAGTTAACTACGACCAAGGACAAATAAGGAGTAAGCAAACAAGAGGAAGAGTAAAAATAAAACTACAAGCAGAAAATCTGACCTCGTCTTAGTGACATTGTTGCAAATAAGAATCCAGTCATAATCAGCGAAAAAGCCAGTGGAAAGGACTGCAAAAAGAAATAATACAACATCACTCGTAATTCATTATCTGGTGAAAACTAAAGCAGAAGATTCTCACAAGGAACTAATGCAAGGACAAATGAGGTAAAGAAGGAGATAATATATATTTAAGAAATTCACATTTCCAACACTTCGGTTTTCACGAATGACAAAGTTCGATTTGAGATACTACAAACACTAGTATCCCAGCTAATATAGAATGAATTCAAAAAGTCTTCTGCAGACAAATATGAAGACCAACTGCCCTCTAACCATAACTACGACAGAAGTACATTAATTAAGTAGATTAGCCATTAGATCTTTTACAATGATTTCATGTGGATGCACTCATAGATAATATTCCTGGAAATATTCGATCACTAAAACTATATTAATGGGTACACTGCATCATTAATTTTTTCAGTGAGATCTCAGAGTTTGAAGCTGTCAACTTAAACTTAGACCTGTATCCAGGTACCTAGTAAGTTATTAGCTAAATGGCACGGAAGAAACATCGGCTTCTCATAAAATTAGGATGACTAAAATTGTTTATTTTCTAAAACTAAACCAACATCAGCCCAAAAATACCAAGATTATTGAACGAGAAATTCATATCACACTAGTTGTCTCACAGATATTCAAATAAGTATGCTGACATATCTTACTGAAATAAACTTGAATTTATAAATAACTAGAAGAGGAGAGAAAGCTGGTAACTACTTACAGCCATAGCCTCAACGCCGCCTTTCTGTGCTGTAGGAGTCATACTTCGAGAAACAGAAACAATATAATGTCCTTGTAGTAAATCAATTGCATCCTTCGGGCGGGAAGCAAAGGGAAAATTATCAGGATTTCATATGAATAAGTCAATTCGATAAGCATGATTTTCCAAATAATAATTAATCATATTAGGAGAGACTTGATGACTAAAATTGCAGGACGAAAATTGGCAAATTCAGCTTCTAGTCTAGCATATGCTAAAACAAACTGAAACCAGATCAGAAAGAGATATCTGAACTAGGATGCAGTCCGATAAGCGGAACCAGAAAATGCTAAACCAATTCCAGGAGGAATTAGAGCCGACACTTAGTGCTGGTGAATTTACAAGCCATTGAGTACGGAAAGGGAAAGCGTTCAGACCTGTTTTGTACCGTCACAGAAGTTGTTTAAGTAGTACCGCATGAGAGCATTCCAGCCATCGTTCACAACCCCTTGGATTGTCCTCTGGCCACATCTGTTATTAGAGGAAAAAGTTTCAAACTTAGGAAAAAAGATTTAGAGATATCATATGCGTCTCTGAATTAACAGCTAACTTGATTCATCTAAGTTCTGCTATGGAATGTCAAAATCCAACTAGCATCAAGAACTAGGAGAAAACTAACAAAAGAAGCTTACATAAAAATTAAAAGTGAGATGATATATATAATGGCTGTCAAGAGAATGCCAGGTTGCAACAAGGTACCAACAATCTCAACACTCAATCAAGGGTCAGATACATTTTCTGTATGAACACTGACCAACCACCTAAAATAGCTACTCTCACGCACACAGTCTAATGCTATCATTCTTTGGCATTAGCAATACTATTGATATAAAAGAGCCCGAGGACACAAAAGTCGCACTTCAGTCTAATATACCATATTGAATTCAAAGATTTAAAAAATTCATGCACATTACGCACCAGTCCACGGTGTTTTGTTTTACGAGTGTTCCCAACTCAAATATGTTTGAGATTTCATCTCAGCAGCGGTAAGAAAAAAAATTGACTTATGAGGCAAGACAAACTTACCATGCTATTCATATGGTGTTCAGAGGATATAAATAGAACCTATGAACAATGTGATTAGGGTTCCAATGAATAACAATGGGAAAGCATAGATTAGTAACATATGATATTAATGAGCTGAACAATAAAGTTTATATGTTGAAGATTGTGAGGGAAAAGAGAAAAGAGATAGAGAATAAAAATAGGGGTTTGGATTTGGTATTGTGCCACTATACCCACAAAAAGCTCAATGCTTCTTTGACAAATCGAATTATCTAATATGTATTCCCCTTTAAGGAATAACAAAAGGTTACACTGTATATAAGTGCTCCAAGGTCACCTATTTGAACGAGTACTAGACTTTTATCCTGCTAAAACTTAACTTATTAATATTCTAAACATGAAACGAATTTAAATAAAAGTGCCTAATATAAATTAAAGAATGATGTACATTTTATGAAATTCCAAAATAATTAACATTCATTTGAGACTGATAAAAGAACAATTGAAAAATTCAAGACTGATTTAGTCATAACTTCTTTAACGGAAGTCCCACCACTCTGTTATTATTTTCTTAAATGGACCACCCGGAAATAAAATGTCTATACATGGAAAATGACTTGTTAAAATATACCTGACAAAATCTCCTTTTAAAGCAGGAGTACCAGAGTACTGAATGCTTATGTCATCCCCGTGGTTAGCCCACACTGAAATTTAAAGTTGAAGAATGAGAAGGTATGAGAAGAATAATAGGCTCATGAAGATTTTTTAGATGTCTCAGCATAAAGGTAAAAAAAAAATTGTCCAATGCTGCAATATTAATTAAAGTAACATTAGGCCTATTGTATATCTGAATTAATAAACTAGTTAACAAACTGATACTTACAAATTTTAAAGCTGTCATCAAAATTGGGATGTGTACTAATAGTTTCCTCAGCATCAAAAACACCAAGCCTTCGAAGTTGATATTCCAGCATTTTCCGAGCAATCATGCTCTGCAAATAAAAGACAGAAAACAAAGGGAAAATGATGGGAAAATCCTATCGCTGAGACCGATGCCATTTTCTTTTCTTTATTTTTCTCCCATGTCAAATTCTTTTGCACTGAATGTATTGTAGAACAAATGGCCCCAGATTCAACAACAAAAAGAAGTCCGGTTCTATGTTATATCGACTTGATTATTTTAACCACAGAATCTTAGTAGTTTGTTTTTAACCTCTTTTATTGTGTATACTGTCTCTTAAGCTAAAAGAGTTTCGAGAGGAAATGTTCCACCGATGAACAAATGCATTTTATATACACGCAGACTGTGATCCCTCCATTATTTAACACAAATGGTACAGAAATCAAGATTCTACGCCAAGATGCAGCCCAAGTATCTACCGATTCCTTGAAAGCAATTTTTTGGGAAAGAAAATTAACTAGCGAATACAAGCAAGGCAAAACAAAGTATCTGGTTCCAATACATACACTCAATATATATGTTTCCATTTCTCAAACTAAAAAGTAGAACCATATCTATTTCCTCCGAGATATCAACTAAGAAAAAACTTGTAACTGCAAGTAGTTCTTCTATCTACCAACACATGAGAAGTACTTTAGAAGCAAAATAACCGCACAGCATTAAAATTGATTCATGAAATTATGCAACTGACAAAAGAAAATGTACCTGGGTGACATTTGTGCGGTCCAGGCAATCAATGCAATTGGTCCTCACGACTCCAACTTGCCCTTCAACTTTCTCCCCCTTCTCATTTAACAAAAGATACCTGTCATACCCCACAAGCAGTGAATATCCAGGCAACATAGCTAGAAATTTGATTGGATTTAATCTAATTTAGAACAATGATTTGGTAATAAAACAAAAGAAAGTTAAATGACTAATATACACAAAACCTAAGAATAAAAGCAATTGTAAAAACATAAACTCGTTAACGCTTGTCAGTAACTAACAAGCTACTTCTATACTCTAGTATATGTGTGAAATCAAACAAGTATTAATTGATTATGGACTGGATTTGGTCAAAGGAATTCCTTCGCTTAGTAAATGACACTAAGACATATTTTATAACAACAATACTGCAATATTTGGATGATGAAAAAAATAATCAACATCAACTTTCACACACTTCAAGACGGCATTCCAATAGAATGAAGCATTGTTATCTGTTCAATATTATGGTAATATCTTTTAAGTTTCACTCTGCCTCAAATTTGGTCGTGTTATGATTTAGAGGCAAATTGTGAATAGGAGGATAATCCCAGATCAACTATACCATCTCATCAATCCAAAAAAATCCTGAAACACTGTATTTCAGATCACAATTGTGTACTAAATGGTTCTTACCCTATTAGCCAGTTAGCTAAGTGTCCAGATACAAGATTTATTCTTTTTCTATTTCTCTGTGCCTGAAAACAGTATCATGCTCGCTTTTTAGGAAGGGAAGTTCATGTACGCTAGTTCTTACGGTTATGATCGAATTCATTTACCTCAACTATCACTCCGGAAATCATTATAACATTATAACATAAACAAAGAATACTATGAAAAAACAATGAGTATACAACTGAATAAATAAACGAAGCAAGCAGTAGTTGACAAAAGAAAACAGACAAGTAAGAAATCTCTTTGCTCCTCCTCATAATAATTATACCTGCTTTTAATGAGAAAATCCTCCATTTGTTCATAAAGAGTGAAAATGAACATGTCCACATATCTTGTGAAAATCAAAGTGCAGATATCTGCAAAATGTTGTGTAATTAGAATTTAAAGGGATCACCCACATGGGATCAATGAAAAGTAAACGATCAGATTGAAAGATAATCTTACCTCACATCATCGCTGGCAAGAGGTTCCATAGCCTGACCAAATTTTTCACATAAGCGCCCCTCACCTCCATGCTGTTAGAAGTTCAGAAGATCAGGTCAAATTTACCAAGTTAACCAAAACCAGAAAATGTAATGTTCAAGAAGATAACATAACTCTTAGATAACTATTTCATATGTTCTTGTCCATTTACAGCTTTATGTGCAACAATATGGCTGAAACAAAGTACTGTAGTTGGTGGCTTGACATCGGATATCACCATCACTAATCCACCAATATTAGAATAACTTGGTGAAGAGGATAAGAGTAACAAGATGTTTCCTAGTTGTCATACAAATGGGACAAATGCAAACACTAACACTCCGCTCACGTGTAACGTATCATACAAATGGGTCGGGATCCAAATGAACCATCGCCTACAAACTTGCTCTATCAAAAACTAACTCAAGGAGAGAGGGTGACCATTGGACATATAAACATTGCAAGAGCCCAACAAATTGATGATATGGGACACATGCAACTTTAACATAAAGAAAACCAAAACATGAGAAAAAACTTAACCTCATGATAACTAGATGAATTCACAAACCAAGGGAAAGATTGTAAAATTGATGAAAAATCAGAATCCAGGTTTTAGGGAGAGATATAAGAGGTGAAAATGAAGGAGAAAATTGGAAAAGCATGATTCGTATGCTTTCATTTAGAAAAACAAGATCGATGTTGTTGATATAGAAGTGGTTAGAAGCATCTGGTGTTTGAAGTCAAAGGAATGAGTCTTCATGCCATCACATGGAAGATCAGGTAGCATTAATGTGGTATGACACACATTTTGCTCCATAAGAGGAATGCGTTTTTCTTGACTAATCTATTTGATTCTTCTTGATGTCTTCGGCAAATGAGATATACATTTGTCTGGCACAAATAAACCTAGAGATCAATGATCATTTTAGGATGAATTACCTTTTTCTGAACTTTGCTCTATTTATTGGACTCAGGAAAGCATTCCTATTTTAAAACGACAGTAATATAAGGTCAATTTTAGATCATCTTTAACAGAATATTTTCACAGCCATCACAGCAGCTTACTTTCCTCTAATTTGAGAAAACTAGTTTTTACAAGTGAAGTATATTAAGGAGAAGCTGAAACTGTGAAACTACGGGGTTTTAAGGATTTTCAGAGAAAACTTCTATCTTAAGAGAAGTTTGGATAAAAAAAAAAAAAGGAAATAGGAAATAAGTTAGGTTTGAAGGTAAACATTGATCAAAAACACATCACAAGTTGAGACGATTTTATAGGTGGTAACAGGATAAAATAGCAATTTTCATCGGCAATTTGGCCCAGTTATTGTCAGGCAAAATTGCAATCATTACAGCTACAAGGGAAATCAACAAAATTTAACATTAATGGAGATCCATTTACCTTGTTGACTAGATCAACAGCAAGAACATTTCCATACTTCTTTCTTAGATCCAGAAAGTGCCGCTCAGCTACTCGGGGCTGCAGAGATGTATAGGTAAAGAAGTCAGCAAAACAGCTGCAATATGTTAGGTTCAGATCATAATCTAAAGATTGGAAAACTACTCACTGCTTCCTCCGGTCTCACAATTTCGAACTTCGGCTTGTATGTCAAATCAACAATCTGGTCCCAAAGTAATGGTATTGACCCTCGGATCTGGAAGAGGAAATTAATAATCAAATAACGCGCTAGTTAAATTACCATAAGTAAACTAATAAATACCATAAACTGCATTAAAACTTTATTTGATATAGTTTATCCACATAAATGGATATCCACTCCCTAATATGTGATATCAAGTAAATATCTACTACCTAAGTGGCAAGTCAGATATAGGTTATCAAGCCATTAACTAACTGATGTGCATGGCTATGTAATCTTGCACCTTCAAAACATAGCACCTGTGATACAAAATCAAAGTTTACTAATTTCACACATCCTTGAATAGGTCTATGTTGATGCCAAACATTTCCTTGCATAGCTTTCACGAAAATATCGTGTTAAGCACAGATATTTCATGAGGAAGTAAAAGCATTCTCGTCAATGTCATTTCTAGTAAATAAGCATATTGAGGTCAACTTTATCTTGATTTGATAGATGTGAAGGGAAAAAAGTCTAAGCTTTCGTGGAACACATAAAACTTTTTAAGATTTTTACAACAACGATGCTATGTATCTTATGTTTTTACTTATTAACTGAAATTACTGACACGCAGTCCAAGAGCATGATTAATGTAAACGATTTATTCAAAAGCTCTTTACGTGAATGAAGCACCTTGAAGCATCTCATCATTGTAGAGAACAAAGAGTAATGCCTAAAAACACTACAATAGAAGAGACTGTATTACAACAATAAATAAATTTCATTAAGGTCTATCGAGAATTTACCTGAATAAAAGATGCAGTGTACCCATTTAGCTGGACGATTTGTTCAGTTTCCACGAAATTTGCAACAAAACCATCAGAATCAGCTCCTCTTCTCCACATTCGTGTGCCTTCAGAAATATGGAAAATTATAACCAACTGGAAGTCCAATTGACTCCTCCCACCACCCTAACAGTGGGTCTAATTTGACTGGTAGAGTTAAAATTACAAAAGTAAGTTTGTACACTATTATTCTCCAAATAAGTGGTTAGGAGTTGATGAATCCCGTAGTTACTTGAACTGAGTGTAAACATGAGAACAAGAAGTTCTCCATTTTAGCACGTCAGCGAAAGTAAATAGAATCAATATCTTTGGCACACTGAGATGGGCGAGAATAATATCATCTCAAATTTTAATTTCAGAAAATGCAACAAATCTGTTCACCAATGTGTTAGTCAATGCATAAATGATAATTCGTATTTGGGAGAATTTCGAAGTAGAACTAGCTCTTCCAACATCGGAGCAAGCACGAGAGTTCAATTAATGAATCCTAATAAAAAATATTCTTCTCTCAGCAAATTTTCATAGACAGAATCGCAAACATAAATTGAAAAGACTATTAACCATTAAACTTATTGCATTAATTAAATTGTATCAAAAGAGAAAACCTAAACCCACTACTGATGACAGCTGGAATATATAATACTGGTAAATATTATTTATGTAATCACTGCAAAGGGTCGTTGATATATGATTATGCTACACAAGGCAATGGATACAAAATACTTGTATCATTTGTTCAAGGAAGCTAACGGGTTGTCAGCTCACATGCAAGCTAGACACAAACATACAGAAAGGCAGAATTGTGCTTCAACTAATCATTGTTTAGTCAGCATCATCCTGTGATGATGGGCGCCAAACAAAAAAAAGAAAGAAGATGGAGAGTGGGGAACGGAGTAAGGGTTTTCAAATTGCATTTTTATATGTGTACCAGTTCTCCTAGTGCATCTTCGTGCAATCAGTGCAACATCAAGGATATCTTTCCCAATGGCAGCTTGAAAGCTCTGAAAAGCTGATGAAAAGTTAAGGTTTAGCTAGAAATATGGTTAGCATAATCATACTTCAGTATGGGGAACAAGGGCATCGGGACATTCAAAAGGATACTGCCTTGCATGACAGGAAGCAGGTATGGGTCAAGCTGCACAAAACAATGTAATATTAAGTGATTGAAAAAATCTAAAGGAACTTTCCAAGGTCAGTAAGCTAACCTTGTTATCTATAAGCACTTCCAACATATAACTATTCCAAAGAAATCGAGGGTCTGCCTGATCAATGAATTTAATAGAGGGAAAATAATGAGTCAGAACTGACTCTTCAGAAGTCGGTGTAATCCAAATAAATTTGCCAAGATCAGTAACAAAAAAAAAAGAAGAAAAAGCTATACTGGAACAAGATACTACAATTTTGAGATCTATAAGTTTTACGAACAGTCCATGGAATACATCTTTTAAATATCCAGACTTACTTGTCTCCATAGAGGTAACGACTTTGATTCGTCACCCAGATCATGCAGTCGCTGACCGCTGCAAGAAAAAACAATTTTCTGATATAAACTGACCAGCAAAAGTATCAGCACAAGTTTCTGAACAGTGACGAACAAAATTTTAGCCCTTGCAACTCCAAAAAAACATAACAAAACTTCGAATACAAGCATAACATAATTAAAAAATAAATACATAAAATTTATCAAATAAAAAGTAACAGATAGTAGGCAGTAGAGAAGGTATTTGATGATGTTAGAATTTTGAAAGGCCAAACATATATAGTTGTTCGTTCGTAATTCTATTTAAGTGATACTTTGGGACATAATGTGATGCATCTGTTACTTGCATATCATAATAGAGTTCTAAATGCAAACCTTGTAGACAGAAAACTTATACAAAAAACTAACCAACAACCATGTAAACAATCACTCATTGTGTGGAGAAAAACTTCACCTCAATGTAATATTCACGTCATAAGAGAAATATAGACCCGGAGTTCTCTCTGCAACATTTAGTAAGCGAGAAAACTCATTCTCCATCTTCTTCTGTTAAAAAAATTATGCGTTCGTAACATTGTAAACAACAAACCCCAATACAGGCTCCAAAGATAACATGGAGAAACGAGCAATATAAGTATACCTGTTCTTCTGGAGAATTTTTTAGAGAATGATCACAAGGAAAAACCTTCATTGATGTAATTTTGAAGATGGGATAACCCAAATAAGATCCAACACATTCTCGTTCAGTTATCACAAATAAATACGACCCTGAAAAGTTAAATACGAACATCAATTATGGAAACATGAGCCAAGTTTAATGGAAACTAAGAGGGATAAGACAATTAAGACTACCATACTACTAAAGAGGCAACAATCCTTTTCTTAACGGCCATTGAACATCATACAGTGTGCACTATCTTTTTGCCATTGTTAAATGTAAGTGAAGCGAAGCATTTAGGATCAACCACATGAATTTCTATTTAAAACAATCTTATACATCTCGATTAACCTTAACCTTATATGGAGCTCTTTTGCCAATTTGACTGAATATTAGTCAACTAATCTCTCTTTTATGCCATCTGATCCTCAATTCTCGATTCTGTTTATTCATTCTAACCCAAAGTTGTTAAAGGAAATATTCTCTCCTTGCATGAGGCAGCTAGGCCTATGAAATAAAGTGTTTGTAGTAACCTAACATGTTATAACATCTGAAATCATTACTTATCTTTTTTCCTGGATCAGCTACCAACATCTCTTAATTCATCATGTTTTGTTCTTTTAGTTTAAACATCTTATGCGGTATAGGCTATTCTTTTATTATTACTTCATAGACAAAGACCTATGAGGATTCTGCGCCTTATATCAAGTACTTTGAGGATGTTTACTTCACTCAAGAACATTCCTGTCAAGCTCGGGTGTCAATATAAATGTTAGTCCAACTCGCACTAAGAGAACTCAAAATCCTAGCACGTAGGTGAATCCGACGTAATTTGGCCGTGATTATTAGGTATGTAGTTGCTTTTAAAGTCAATTAAGAAACATGGCTGACAGTTGAATGGTCTTTGTAAAGACCTTTAATGACAAAACGAGGACACTTGCTATAACAATAGCAGAACCCACGTAGTACTATCAAGGACATGAAGAAAAATAATAAGATGCATTTTACACTTAAAAAACCTCTGATTTGATGTGTAAGATAAAATGATCTGAACTTTATAAATTTAGTAACTCACCATCAGAAAGGTAGTATATATGAAATCAATGCCATTATTTTTAATTATCTCAACACGATTATTAGTAAACAAGACCAAATAATAAAAACTCTCTATGCTATTTCGACGGATCCTATGTACTAATATGACGGAATGTTCCTCTGTAGTAACTGCTAAACTTTATATTCGGAAAGGAAATGCATGCACGTCCCTTTTAAATTTCAAAAGAGAAATAACTCCCTTCAAATAATTGCCGACACAGTCCAGTATATTTAAAGGGATCATGCCAGCAACAATTAGTTATTGATCATATTTATCACAGAAAATGCCTCCATGGGTTCTTAGTGATCAGGCCTAAGGGAAACAAAACCCATGAGTCAAAATGGAAAATATTGTGGCATGAATGGCAACAGTGAAAGCTGATGGTAGGTAGAGATAGAACTATCTTCATATAGGATTCTACAAAGCAGCGTGAGCCTTAATTGAAATAAGACCATGATGGCAGCTGAATCGGTTTCTAAGCAATGAATTTGTGGCCTAATTCATATATTCAAAATGTTCCCTCTTGAATAGAGTTTCAACACAACTGAAATGTGAGAAGTAAGAAGGCAAACCCGAAAAACAAAAAAAAATTATCACTCTTCAAGACTGGCGAAGGCCAATGGGTTCTTTTAGGAGAATTTGACTTCATATTGCCCACAAAGAACACACTTCCACCCTACCCTATCGAGAAATTGGATGGCAGCACATAGTCCCTAACAGTTATGTTAACAGTGGCAGTGGCAACAGCATTCCTATGGAGGAAATTTCCTCGTGGTGTAAATGAGTTGCCATTTATAACTCTGTTAAAGAAGGCATTGCTGAAATAAATGCTTGAAAAGAACAAATATAAATTAGAGATCGAAAACCTCCGGACAAGCATCACACTGGCAAAAACACCAGAAGATACCCAATCGCTGAACAAGAAGTGAGTTGACGCTTTCCCAAATTCACACTAAGGAATTTCTCTTCTGAACTTCAGAAAAGGTAAAATAAAATTCCCCACCTTAAGTTAATACCTACCAATGCCAAAGTATTTTGTTTATAACCATTTACTTATTTATGTTTATGCAAACTTATGCAGAGAAGCAATGGTGTCATGCACGCACTGAAAAGCGGATCTTAACCAGTACTCAACAAAAAATTCATGTAAAGATGAATAATCGTGATCTCAGGCACTATACATATTAATAGATCTACAGAAGAAAGCTCTCGAAACCTCAAGGCAAAGACACAAGGAAGAATTAGTCTCTCATCAGCCATTAATTGTTAATCATCTAAAAGAATATATGAAGCCATAGAACTTGCCTGCTAAGAGCTTAAGCATCCCAACCACGCCATAGATCGTCCGAATTTTAGGAACACGAAGCGAGGTGGATTGAGGTATGTCATCTGTACAACAGGAGAGCAGAAAAAGAAAAACAATTAGCACGTAAAAAAAACAGTACCCTCTTCCCCATCCCACAACATCAAACACTAATCAAATTTTACAACCAAAAAAATCGTAAAAACCTATAAGCTTGATGGAGCCATCGACACGATTGATGGCGAGCAAGGAAGCAGAGGAGCCGTCGGTTGGCTCCACAACATATTGATCCGGGAATTCCCACAGACGCATTTTGTTATACAGCTTCTGGGCAAGATCTGCCTTGTCCATTTTTCACTACTTTTGCTGTAAAAAAAACGAAAAATTTAAAAATATTTCAGTTTGATCCCATCCGATCACCACCAAAAAAACCCAAAAAAAAAAAATCAAAATCAAACAGTCTTACTGCAGACGGGAGCAAAAAAGCAACGGAATTGGAATATGATAGAACAATTGATTTACGGTGCCTAAAGTGGATCGAAAAGATTGTATAGTTCCGAAAAAGGAAAGGGTCAAATGAGGGAAGCGGCGAGCGATTTGAGGGAATAAATTAGTTTGCGCGGACAGAATAGAAAACGGAATTAACTGAAATACCGTATTATTTGCTTGCTCTCAACAATGGCAATATATGCCCTGCTCAGCACTAATCAAACAGATCTGTTTTTTCTTTTATTTATTTTTTTTAGTTTTTCCAATTAATTAAAAAATAAATAAAACTGAAAAATAGGAGGGGCAGATTGAAAGAAAAAACAAATATGATTGTCAAAAGCAATTAAAATCGATGCTCGTCTGTCCACAGCAAACATAACGTGATGGGATTTAATATTCGCGAACCTTTTTTCCTTTTTTCTGTCTTATTATTTTCATTAAAGTTTTATAAATATATTAATTATTAGCTTGAAGTCCTGACAATAAACTATAATTAATTTTGGGAATGGATAAATATCTTTATTGTTGTTCTGCACTTTCCAATGATGTTGGCCAATCATGCATGACACTTAAAAGAAATTAAAGACGGTCTTAGCCTTGTGCAAAATTATTCTGAATTATTGTTATTTTATGAATCAACAACTCTATATACAAAAATATCATAGGTTTACATGCATGTATATATAAATACCAAAACTAATAAACAATCGAATAAATTGCTGACTAACAGGATCAATCTCATAGTCTGCAACACACTCAGGATTTATCGCTCTCAATAAACCCCATAGTATTATGCATTGTTATTTCCTTACCCATCTAAATAATATGGTCACTAAGATTCACATCGAAAACTTTGTGGATATTTTTCGTAAAATGAATTGGTTTGTATCCTGACTACCCTCTTAATTTATTCTTTACGATAAACGCAACCCAATTAAAATTAGCTTTGTATGCACATTATGAAACATGTTTGTACAAAATAGAGTCTCTCCATGCATCGATCGAGTTTTTAGCTGATACAATATTGGACTCTACATGTTCAACTAGTCTATACATTCTACTCAATCAAAGAAAAATATAACATATTTCTTGCAAACTACAATATGACCATCCCTCATACTATATATATTATATCTGTATGCACATTATGAAACATGTTTGTACAAAATAAAAGTGCACAATTTCGTCCGTCGCCGCCGGTCTTCGGCGTTGACTTATTTTTTTTTTTGAATTTTTTTCTTTAACATCTTTTTGCCCCCGTTTAAACAACAATATTACTGTGGTTGACAGTAATATTAACTACTACAGTTTAACACAACAATATTGTTATATTAATCTCTAGCACATTAATTTTAACACAACATAAGTCATTAGGGGAAATTGGCTAGACACCCCTGGACTTATATAGGTAGAGATCCTAGTTGCTAGATGAATATAGGCATGGGTCCTTTATCACATAAAAATAATATAAATAAAATTAAATAATTAGTATATGTACATAAACACCCTCAATTAATAAGAAAACAAATCTCATACACTCTCTTTCTCTTCAATCTTACGTATCTTTCTTCCTATATAATCTCTCATATTTCTCTTCCTCTCCATCTCCATCTCGTGTCTCCGGCTTTTTTCTTCTGATTTTTTTTCTTTTCGATCAACACTTTTCGATTTTTTTTTCCGATCAACTTCTTTCTTTCTCTATACCCTTTCTCGATTATATCTGTTCGGTTTTTTTTTTCCTTTGGAATTCGAATTCTTTTGGATTATGTTGTAGGGAAGGAAAAAAAATTGAAGCTTTACATTATTAGATGATTTTTCGGTGAAAGAGTTAAAAGCGGACAACGAACATAAATCGCTCATTGCTTGCACAAGGTGAGTTTTTTTTTTCTCGTTTTGTATTTATCTGTAGTGAATTTATAATGTTTGTTTGTATTTCTAATTGATTTTGGTTCAATAAATAGCAAAAAAAAATAATGAAACAACAAAATCAAATTGTTGTTGCAAACTGCAAATTGCAATCGATAACAGTAGATTTTGTTGCAAACTGCAAATTGCAATTTTTGCATTGATAGAATATTTTTTATAATTTTATTGTTATTTTTTTCATATTTATGATATGTATGACATTTTTGTTCTGTATTTTAATTTTTATTATTTGCATTTACATATTGCATATCATATTTTCATTTTATTGTTTGTAATTAGATGATGCTGATTTTTTTACTTGTTCGATTTATTGTTTGTATTTGGTGAATTCATAGGTAGTTTTTTGTTTTAAATTCAATAATGCAAGTTTTAATTATTAGTTTGCTATTTGCATTTTACAGAGACAAAAGCGGGCGGTTGCGGCAGTGGCGCGGCGTTCGTACACTACTAGAAAATTGTCATATAGTGACGGACATATACGTCGCTAAATCACTAAAATCCGTCGCTACTTACGATTTAGCGACGGATAGTGTCCGTTGCTCAAAAGATCGCTAAATGACGCGTCGCTAAAATTTAGCTACGACTATGCTCCATCTATCGCTAAACATTAGCGACGGAATAACCCGTCACTAATAATAAAAAATGACGTTGCTAACCTCTATCAATAAACATAATATATTTGCAGCTGATCCATTACTAACTTATCACTAAATCCGTCGCTAACTGAAAGAAATATTCCGTTCAGAGAGGGGTTCATCCATTACTAAATCGTTGCAAAACTACATTAAATTTAATAAAAAAATTTAATAAATGAATCCCATATTTTGATAATGATTTGAACATATTATATATAAATAAAAAAAGATGAGAATTAATTTTACATAAAACAATTCAACAAACAATAATACAAATATCATAAATTTTGATTACAGATTGTAGCAAAAGTTCGAAAGTATCGACAGAGTCGAAATCAAAAATTTCAGTCCAATCCTATAAAGCATCTTCATTTCCTTCGTAATCAACAGAGTCTCTATCTACATTATTGTCGTCTTCTTTTTATTCCTTTATTATTCTTGCAACTTCATTTCCTTCGTAATCAACAGAGTCTCTATCTCCATTATCGTCGTCTTCTTTTTCTTCCTTTATTATTCTTGCAACTTCATTTCCTTCTCATTCAACTTGTGTTTCAGACTTCGTCATCTAAACAATACTTCTTTGTCTTAAATTTAGCCTGATCCAACACAAATTTACATAATAAATACACATTAGATCACAAAAAAAAAATCAAGATGAATGACTTCGCAAAGATGAATATTATTTCTAAAAGTTGAAGAAGAAATTTTGTTTTTGCTCTCACTTTCCTTTCAAACTTATACAAATCCGTTTACCAAATAGGAAAGAGAATGCATAAACAAAAATATGCACTGAGTTCCCAAAAACAACAAACAAAATATAAATAAATTGAAGTGTTAAGAAGATACCTCTATTATCTTCTTAACACATTTAGATGCAAGCTAGCCATGACACAAAACAACAATTTCAACCTGCAAACCAAACAATTAAGCTAGATTTTCAGTGGTTAAAATGTTAAAAGAACATGAAATTTGCACTTGTGCACTTTCAAGTCTAAAAACTCTATGTTTATTCTCCGATTTATTCAACAAGTCTGTATAAAACTAAAGACATAATTAGGAAAAATAAACATGCGACAAATCAATTTTATTTTTATGTACTAAAAATGGTTTGCTGCGTATAAAATTATACAGAAACTCAATACAGCTTTATCCAATTTTATTTAAGATGAACGTGTAATTATAATATTGTGACTATAAAGGTGAACAATAATTTACCCCATTGGCCTTCTATTTCAATTCATCTACATTCTCAATCACGAAGACTGGATCTTCAGCATTGTTCCTATTATTCGACATATGGTAGTCACCTGAGCTCTTGAGTCCTACAAAAAGGTAATTCAGCCAAGAGTGGACCAATTAATATGAGCAACCAATTATAAAATATATTTAGTACTCTGCATACACATATTACCACAACATCTCTTTCATACAAAACACAAGATTGGTTGTAATATAATATGATATAGGTTCTGGGTCTTGGCATTTTGCAGTCCATTTGCAGCCTAGGAATGAACAAATCAGCAAGAACACATTTCTCACTTTGACTCTTGAAGTTCTCAGCAATTAGAATCTAATATATTAAGTTATTTCGCAAATTAGGAACTAAATTGAGAGCAATTAAAATGGGCATAAATTTATCTAATCACAAAACTAGAATTTTAATATTAAATATATGTTAAAAATAACTATTAAATCCATTCACCATTATCTGTAGATATCAGACTTACTCGAAGGAAACAACACGGTCTATTCTTCACCATCCCGTACAACCATCTCACGGATTTCTCGGCACCATTATCATCTCCTTTGAGAAATTCACATTTTTCTTATATTTGTGCTAAGAATGAAAGTGAAAAACTGGAAAATTGTCGGAAGACAAAGAAGAATAAAAGAGTAGGAATAGAGGAAGAACTAGGTTAAACTTTGTGGTGGGCCTACGTGGGTGGGGGTTGGTGGTGGTGGTGGGCTAAATAAGAATAAATAAATAAGGAAAAAGAGAGGAACGTGGGATTGGGAACTCATAAATCTTTTCCTTTTTTTTTGGTTTTTTTTTTGTTTTAATAAAATATTTTAGTTTAGAAATTGATTTTTGCCCTTCACAATTTTCGTTCCTTTATAAAAATATTAGCGAGGGATCAATAGTACGTTGCAACATCTGTTGCTAAATGTTTATTGTAGAAACGGATATGTTATCCATCACTAACATCCGTAACTACTGTTGAAACTTTATAAGAAAAGGGACGATTTTTCTATCCCTCGCTAATTATATCGCTAATTCTTTGCTTAGCAACGAACTTGTAATTCGTCTCTAATATCCGTTGCTAATTCATGATTTTCTAGTAGTGGAAGACTTCAAAATTTGTGGAGATTTTGGTTTTGAAAAAACAGGGAAGAATCGATATCAAGAGATTTGCAGTCCTAATTTTCGGATTTGCTGTATAATATAGGGAGAAAAATAGGGGATTTGATTTTGATGATTTATTTTACCATATATTGATAGGGGTATTTTTGACAAATTACGAATAATAAAATCTGCTGGAAATTAGAGTTTATTAGATGGATTTTAATACATATAATCTCTTAGAGGATGACCTATAGCAAATTGCCCCAAGTCATTATTATTGTGTAATAGAGTAATATTAATATGTTGACCGTTCAACAAAGATAAACATAATAAAAAGCCAAAAGAATTAAACAACAGTAATATTACCGTCAACCACAGTAATATTATTGTGTTTACAATATTAGACAATAATATTATTACGTTACTCCGTCAACAACTCAAACAAAACAAAAACCCCAAAAAAAAAATAATATTGATGTGGTTGACTGTAATATTATTGTGTTTACAGTTATTTTACTGTCAACGCCAATAATATAATTACATTGACTTGTTATGAAAAAAAGACATAAAAAAAAACAGCCAAAAAAATATAGTTTTTTTTATAAAAAAACAGCCAAAAAAAGATCTTATTTTCTCTTCTTTTCATTTTAGCATTTTTACACTATTATAAAAATATCGTTTTTATTTATTAATCTACATAATATTGAAAATTACGATTTGTTTTTTTCAATTTAAATTACGTAATTTTTTTTTTTATTATTTTGTATTGTTATCTTTTGTCGATAAATATATATAGTTTTGTATAGTCAATCATAGGCACTTTCATAATTTATAGGCATCTAAAACATGAATCATGGCACGCCTGGGCTTGGTTCATATATATTACAATTGATTGTAGTATACTAAAGTGCAGTATTGTTTACTATGATTTACTATGGTGTAGTATTCCAAACCTTAACAGCCACACCTCCTCAACAGATTGTAGTACACTATGGTGTACTATTCCGAACCCTAGCAGCCACTACTCCTCAGCCACCGCGAAACCCTAGTAGCTACAACTTCTCAGCCTTCACGGAACCCTAGCAGCCAACAACTCCTATCCGCCGCCAAATCATATCCACCAAACCCTAGCCGCCTCCGCTTTCACCATAATTGTCGCCCCTATAACCGCAACCACCACCGCCATAGCCGCCTCCCCCTTTCACCACAAGCACCTCCACCGTAATCGCGACCACCATCGGCCTCACCGAAATCGAAATCACCTCCATAACCACCACCATCATATGCACCGCCTCCATAGCCGCCACCTCTACCTACCATAACCACCGTCATAGCCTCCATAACCATATTATCATAAACAAAACTTAATAATTTATTAAACTCAGATATGTTAATAATAATAGAAAAGATGAAGAATCAAAGAGAGCGAGAATGAGAGGAGTTGGGACGACATATGATTGATAAACAGAGAGAAAGAGAGAAAATGAGTAACAGAAAGAAGAGGAGGGGCTGGGACGGTGGAAGAAATGGAGAGAGAGAGAGAGAAAGAGAAAAATGAGGAAAAAAAAGAGCAACGATTTTTTTATTAGTTATTGTAAGGGTATTTTCGGGTTAAATTAAAATCAAAGGATGTATATAAATTTTTCTTTTTAGGTAAGAATGTAGATAAAATGTTTATTCATACCTAATTATGTTTCGTTTGAGGAATGTGAGGCATATTACCCCTATTTGTAAACTTTTTTTTTTTGAGTAAATTAAAATCCATACTACAAGGGGAAATAGATGAAGGAAGACTCGAACCCTAGATTGGTAAAAATTAGCTACCAACTGTCCTAATGAGATTTGGTACCCTATTTGTAATTAGGTTTGGCATTTAGAAAATTTTAAATTAGTTAAATTAATTTGTGTATATTCAAATTTAATCTTGCAAATACCGTTCTTAGCGAGAATCCCCGTCTCTGTACATAAATTAAAATTAGGCTCTTTCCTTTTCCCTCTTCCTCAAATTTTCACCCAAGAAAACCAGATACCGTTTCTTTTCGCTGATCAAACTCCTTTGCATGGCGGCGTTGTCGCATTCCTCCAAAGGAAAGACCTTGCTATCTCGCCTGAAATCCTTTCTTGCTCCAGAGGTACACATTTCAGCCCGTTTCCAGTTCTTGTTTCTTTCAGACATTTATTCAAACACCTCTGCTTCATAACTGTAGTTGCACACTGCGCTCGCGTTTTGTGTTTATATACATATATATCCTCCTCTTCATCTCATTTTTGGTTAAAGTAACATGAATTTTCATGATTAAACAGAGGTTGAAGTGCAGCTTCGTTGCAGACGAGGGTCGAGCTCATTTCTCTTCCGATACGGGTGCATGCTCTGGCTCAGGTCTTGAGTTATTTAAGTCACTTTTCATTCACTTAAGACTGTTTATTTTCTGGAATTTAGCTTTAGAATTTGAAAAGGCGAAATACTTCCATACTTCATTGCAATCAAGTTTGAATCGATTCTTCCCGAATTCAATTCTGTTCTGGTTATTGCTGTCTCTACTTTTACCTTTTATGGTTTGAGCAGAAACAATTCTGATTTCACCACTTACCAATGCATATTGTTTAATACATTCACATGATTGTACTCTTGAATTTATAATTCAAAATGTTTGACGATGTTTTTAGGTCAAGTTGAGATTTCAAAATGGAGAAAGATAGATTCCAGGAATTTGGGGCTAAGAAGGTCAATGATATCTATTCCTGCTTCGGTAGTTCTACGGAATCTGCGAGCTGCAGGTGCCATTTTCATATGAGCTTATATGTAGTTTATGTAGTTTTCTTTATTCGCCA
Organism: Erythranthe guttata; assembly: GCF_000504015.1. The sequence continues at coordinate 714,213 of NW_012193720.1, read as the reverse complement.
AACTTGACAAAGTAATTGCAGAATTACTAATTAAACTGAATCTCTTTAGCTTCCATTTTATCCACTATTGCCTTTTATAAAGGCAGATCATTAAGGCAAAAGGCCATCCTTGCCAGCATATATTTTATTTTATGTGTGGTTCTTATCATGTGAAATAGTGTACTGTGTGTACTCATGTATATACTATAGTTGAGATGTTTGGTACTTTGGTCCATTTACGTAATGCAAAAAGAAGGGAACCTATAGTTGATTAATGAAATTGATTATCCGTGGAGTTCAATGCTATGTTACACCTCTTCTAGTCTCCAAAAATATCATGGTACGGACATTGTAGAGTTCAACCAACTCATTTTGCCACATATATGACAATGGAGCTGTAATCACGCTTTTTCATAAAGAGATTTATTCTTCTGGGAATTGACCTATTCAGTTTGCTTGTTACTTGTCATTTTAACTCCTTTCATTTCTCTGTCACTGCAACAAAGATGATCTTGATTGAGTTTATTTCGTAGCTACTTTACATATATCCTCTTCACAATTGAGATTTATAAACACGATTCAACTGCCAATAATCAACTGCAGAAGTCTATTTCAAGATCAATATTATGCTCTTTAAAACTATTCTGTGATAATTGGCCCCACAATGTAATAAGGATCACCATCCCGTTTTGTGGAAAGATGCATACAAATAAGAACTGCATCTGTTCTTTCATTGGTTTATGTTGACAATTGAATATCAATACAAAATTGTAGTAAGGATACAAATTCTGCCAGTATCCACATAGAGTCACCTAGTAAAGTATTTTTGGTTTCCCATTAATTGTATTTTGTGTCAGAAAAGCGTTGTTTCAAAGACAGTCAATATGAAAATCAAGCAACAATTTGCTTTGAATGATCTTAATATTTGTACGATGAACACACTTGAATTAAAAAACATTATTTTATGGTGAATGTCATGCAAAGATCAGAGGAAACAAATAGCCTTAGAGGTAAAGGGTAATTTAGAAGTAATTCATATCGTCAGAATAAGAAAGATGCTGCCTAATCTTGCATGTCTTTCTTCAAGCATTTTTGGTATGGATTTGTAATTATAAACTAGTGCTTTCACTGGGGATAATCCCCATAAATTATATTAATTGAACTAACTTATACATACATTAATTCGAGCACTAAATGAACTACTGTAGGATGATTTTCTTGCCTTTTGAGGTCTCTCGTAACGTTGTAGACGACTAGCTGCTCCAATATATATTAAACTTAAACTGCTAACATATGTTTCTTTTACATTTTCCTTTGTATACCAAAGTGGTGTCCTGTTGTGATCATGCTTGCTGTTTGTTACTAAAAATGTGCAGGGTTCGAGGCCTACTTAGTTGGTGGATGTATTAGAGACTTACTTCTAAATAAAGTACCAAAAGATTTTGATGTTATCACAACAGCATCACTTAAACAGGTTATTTCTAACGTGTTAAGTCATTTCTCAGCAAATGAAACTGGAGTAGCTTGCTTCAAATATATATGTAAATGTATCCGATGTAGGTCAAGAAGAAGTTTCAGCGTGCAATAATTGTTGGAAAAAGATTTCCTATCTGTAGGGTCATCATAAAAGGCTGTTTAGTGGAGGTTAGTGCTCATCACTTTGGTTTTTGAGCTTCTGCATACATCTCTATTGATAGAAAATTTACTAGTCGGACTTGTCAATAACCTTGTCCGCTGCATTATACTGGCCAAGCATTATCTACTTTAATGTTTTTAGGTATCGAGTTTTGAGACTGTAGCTGTTAAATCCAAAAGTAAACAAGTTGACATCTCTGAAATGCCGAAAGGTTGCAATCCAAGGGACTTTGCTCGCTGGAAAAATTGCATGAGCAGAGACTTCACAGTTAACAGGTTTCATTCTTCACTGTTCTGAATGAAAATTACTTCTAATTTGATTTCTTGCTTTTCCTCCCGAGGAAGGCTATACTGATTGTTCTCAGCCTCAGCTAAGATATTTAACTAACTCCTGCTACTTTATAGTGGTGAAATGAATAACCTAGATAATTCTATTATTATACAAAACAACTTTATTTTCGATACCTTCTTAGCCTACATGGAATTAATGATATTATCTAGTAGGAATAGTTAAAATTGGGGAACCGAAGGCCTGAATCATGCAAATTTACATTTATTGTTTACATTTTTTTTCGTGTTGCTAGTGGTTATTGCAGTTCTTATTTATGTTGATTCTAGACTTATTAAAATACAGTTAATGCACTTGAAACGATGGTGCTACAAAATATTAAGTATTTAACGAGAGTCAAATCCAAGTGAGAGTAACTGCATGAGGGCTAGTATGTTGTGCTAATTAGGATAAAATTTTATTCATGACTATGGGAGAAATAAATTGCTGACAGTGCTGAGGACAGTCTCACAAGAAGATGCTTGTTTGGGAGCATTTGAGGAGTTAGGATTGTTTTATGTGAACACAACATCTTCTTTTATCTCGTCCCAGAGAACCACGGCGAAGAAAATCACTAATAGAAAGAATGTTAACATAAATGCCTGCTGGTTTGTGCTGCTCAATGGTCTTGAACGACATTTTTACCAACTCCAGTGTTATTTCACTATTCTTTGAGAAAGGAATATATTCTGTGTTATTTTTCATTTTCTGATTTTTCTTGAGCCTGTAAACTAACAGAGCGCTATGTGCTAAATTCTGAAACAGCTTGTTTTTTGATCCTGCGGTAAATGTCATCTTTGACTACACAAATGCAATGGCAGATTTGAGGTCTTTGAAGGTAAGCTATATTCTTTAAGGCAAACAATATTACCTTGGTGATCTTAAAAGTTTGTTAAGTTGATCTTTGTGGCACAAACAGCTAAGCACAGTAATACCAGCTCAACGGTCTTTCAAAGAAGATGAAGGTTGTTGCATCTGACACTATCATGCAAATTTGCAATATCCTTGATTCAACTTACGAAACAGTAATTTTTTAAATTTAAAATACCTCTACTAAAACATGTTCTTCTTTCAGCCAGGATTTTACGTGGGTTAAGACTTGCAGCTCGTCTTAACTTATCGTTTTCGAAGGAGACCGAGGTTGCTTTATACAGTCTCTCTTCATTGGTTGCCAACCTTAGCACGGTATTCTATAATTACTGGACTGACAGTCTGCTCACCTGATATTTTAGTTTCTGTCCGCTCTATGTTCGCTTGTTTTCTCCTTATGAAACCTTTTTATGATTCTCATCATATTCATGACATATTTTCATTAATGCAACTCTTCTGCTTCTTCAGTCTAGAATAGGCTTGGAGATGAATAATATGTTATCATATGGAGCTGCTGAGCCCTCCCTTCTTTTGCTTAAAAGGTTCAATCTGCTTGAGATTTTGCTTCCATTTCATGTAAGTCTAGTTAGTTCGTTCAAAAGTTAGAACTCTTTGAGCCAAACATACGTGGTTAAGTCTTACTTTATTGTAGGCAGCATATATTTCTGAGCAGGTGGATAATCAGCTTGGCATACGTTCCTTAATGTTAATGGTTAGCTTTTCCTGTACTAATTTTTAACCTAGAATTTAATTCTTCATTAGATCTGCATAACATGTTTTATTATTCAAGCTAAAGAGAGTTCTTTTATGAATATTTTAGTTTTCTTCTTTGTAATTTCTGTATCAACTGTTTCTGCTACGTTACTGTGTACACTACCGATAAAACTTTTCTCGATTAGATTGAATGTGGTTTACCCTGAAGAAGCTACAAGAATAATTTTTTTAAAGTATAGATCATAGGAGTTAACTGGTTCGTAATTGTTCGTAATTTATTTATATGTATTATTACTCGTCCGATATTGACAGTTATTAAGTAATGATTTTGTAATTTCAGGTGTTTGTATCCCAGAAAATGGGGCAATATGTGAAGAATATTTTTAACATTTTGACGAGAGATGTTGAAACTATAAAGGCGAAGGAAAGAAGTGGAGGGATAGATTATCACTTGCTGAAAGATGGGAACATATGTGAGAATAGGTTTGTGCTCGGTAAGATAATATTGAGAACTCTTCTTTACAGAAATACTGCAGAAAGAGGATCCGTAAAAGCCGAAGAAGACGACAAAATGCAAGTAACGAATCCACCACAGAAGTCGGTTATTAAAGAGATTCCGCAACATTCCGATAAGAATGTGAACGAGAAGAGGATTTTGAAAGATAATAATCATGTAAAACCTAATAAGGTACATGAAAATGCCTCTGCGCTTTCTAGTCTATTTAAGTGAGCTGAGTCGGATTATGTGCAAAAAAATGTATTTGAGGATGAAAGATTTTTGAAATCCATTTTGATCAGATTCATATATATTTTGATTTTCTTTCTTCTTCGTCTCGGATTATAGGATTAGAAGATATGCCAGAGTTGTTGCGGATGTTGTCCGGTCAAATGTTGTTCTTGTAATTCAAAGCAGTACATGTTGTGTTAGGTTCATAATAGGATATCGCTGGAGTAAAATTTATTTTTTCGGTTATTTATTTATTTACTTTATAAAAATTTTAGGGTTCAAAACAAGTTAAGTTACTTGTTATTCAATTTGAGATCAATTGTTCAAAACTTGGTGGTTGATTAATACAGTAGAACCTCGATAAATTAATACCCGATAAATTAATAATCTCGCTTAAATAATAAATTTTCCCGGTCCCGACTCGGGGACAACGTGCTAAATTAATAATTCGCTAAATTTATAAGATAATACACATTCGAAAAATTTAAGAAGCCCCATATAATATATAAATTAATAATGAATAAAAATAATTCTTAAATTAGATGGTATAGTACATATTTTATAGATCTATGAAAGCTTAATACAGTATAATTAATTGTTGCTTGTTTCTTGTTGAAGTTCAAATTACCATCAATCTCGTCCCTCACTTTTCTTAACATGATTAGAACTTTCGGTATAGTTTTGTCATAACTCAACATAAAATTGTTCTATATCATTGCGGCTTTAAGAGCTTCCGTTCGTGAAACGGGCTCTATAATGCATTGAACTAATGGTACACTGAATAATATACACGTAAAAAAATAAAAAAATGTATTTATTGAAAATAATAATAAAAGTAATTTTATAAATTAATAATTTATTAATTAATGTATAAATTAATAATTATTAATTTATTGATAAGTTAATATTTCGCTAAATTAATGAAATTTTGATGGTCCCAACAGTATTAATTTATAGAGGTTTAACTGTGTGATGAATTGAGTTTCAATGTCTTTTCAATCTTTAAGTTTGAAATTATTATCACTTCGTTTGTAAGACTAGAAAGTGCACGTGCGTTATTATTTTCACCTTTTTTTTCTTCTTCTTTTTTACTTTATGAGAGTTTATTCGTTGTTCTGCCATACTGTATTCATTATTACCATATATATTTTTCATTATTACACGTTAAAGTAAAGAAATAATTTTAAATTAACCAAGTCTTGGAGTAAATTTTCTGAACATTTTGTGAGAGAATTGACGACGAGATACAATTTATTTAATATTATAAAAGATTTCACCTTCACAATGATAAGAAATGAAGTTTAAGAATATTTTATGTCTTTGGCCCTTTTTTGTTTTTTCTTTATTTTTTTTTTCTTTTGACATAACTAGAAATAAATTAAAATTTTATTCACAAATTAAGTATATATTTGTTGCGCATAGTGAGGGAATTAGATGCACTTGAATTGCACAAATGTGGTGCCTAAAATGATTTTTTTTAATATACAAATAATTAACAAAAATATATTCAAAATTTCCCAAAAAAATCTGTAATTTATTTTCATACATTTGCTTTACATACCTTTAATTAACAAATTTATGATTATTAATTAAAGTTCAATAAATCAATATAATAAGTACAACAAAATTTCTCAACCACCCAAACCGTAATTTATCAATAATTTGTACCGACAGCCGATTTGCTGTTAAATAGGTCGGATAGATCAGTCCGATTTGTTTATATTTTAACAACATTTCTTAACACATTAATAACCAAATTCAAAATAAATAATAAGTGCAAGAAAAATTTCCAAACCACCCAAACTCTAATTTGTCAATAACTCGTACTGGCAGCCGATTTGCTGTTAAATAGATCGGATCGACATGTTCGTTTAATTTTTAACAAAATTGCTTAACAAATTAATAACCAAATAAAAAATAAAAAATAATTACAATAAAATTTCTGAAACCACCCAAACCCTAATTTGTCAATAACTCGTTCATGCGGCCGATTTGCTGTTAAAAAATTGTCAGATCCACCAGTCTGATTTGTTTTCAATAACACCGCTTCACACATTAATAACCAAATTAAAAATAAAAAAACTTCTCTTCCCCACATAGGAGGAGTGATAAAATATTCCGGCATCACCACAAATTGTTGTGGCATGTTCATCAGTGGCTGTTTCCTAGGGCGCCCTCACTTTCTCTTGCTAATGCATACCACATGTTTATTACTTGTGCCGCCGCCGCCGCCAATCGATGATTATGTCCGCCCACATTCTCGAACTTTTCCTCAAGTGGAGCAACTGCGACAACATCCACATCCACAACTGGTTCGATTTGTTGCGGGATGGTGTTTTCAATGCAGAAACACTCCATTTTCTAGTTTTAAAAATATGAAACAATCTTTTGTTATTTAAATCAATAGAAAAGACAACAAACCTCATGATTTAATTAACATTTACCGAACATGTACAAATAACCCACACAAATGCACATACCAATGTGTCTTCAAATGTGCTTCTATATAATTATTATATATATATAAGACCTACCGAAAGATCTAACATATATAGAAAAAAACAAAGGGAAGAAATGAAATCAAGAAATGGTTGTCTCGTTCTCTATGTGAGGGTGTGCTTTACACGAAAATAATGTTATAATATTTCATAATATTCCAACAATACCCTTTTAGATTTTATTTTATTGTTTTGGGAATTTGAGGGTATAAAACACCATTTTGAACATGACACAATTATTTCAGGGTATTTAAATATTTGGATATTTCAAGAAAGAAAAAACAACTATCTTATATATAAAAGAAAGAAACGTTGGGCAACCCTAAAAACCCGGTTTTTCTCTAATTATTTATTTTTAATATTTTTTTATCTACTAATTTTCTAACTATAATTTTCAACAATTATTAACCTCCTATTCTTCATCAATATATCTCAAATCTTAAGAGATACATATAGAAATTCGATTTGTTAAATCTTAATATGTAACATTTATAACACTACATTATTAAATAAACTACGTTACTATACTATATTATCTTATTATATATAAAATTGATTATTCTTTTTTACTTTAGAAATAATATTCCGTGCATCGCACGGGGAAAAAATGCTAGTTCTTTATAAAACAAATCACGTGGATATATTGTATAAATATTTATTTAGAGGTGTACATTATTTATGTGTTTTTGCCCACAAATAATAAGAGAAAAAAATCATTATCATAGTGTTTCCCCCCTCCTTTTTTTCTTTTCGTTTTTATTTTGTATATTCGTTTTCTCTCCTAGTATTATCATTATATTGAAGGAAAAATGAATTGAGTCCTAAATACGATATTAAGGCTTTTGCCGATTGCTTTTTCCGAGTTAAACATCCCATTATTCTAAAAAAAACGATGTGAATTGCATTTTAATCGATATGATTGCAATACATAGCAAAGTAATGGTCCAAGTTGAATATTACTAATCGTGCTTGATCCTCAACTGGATTCTGACGAATTATATATGAAATGTGGAATTGAATACCAACACATTGTTGGTACGTTATCAGAAAAATGACACGGTGGACATAATTAATTACTTATCGACTACAATTGTTTAAGTTTTATTTCAAATTTATTAATTTAATTTTTGAAAAAAGATGGGTCTATCCTCGACTATAATATTGAATGTTTTGAATTAGTGTGATATATATATATATATATATAGTTAGTGGCGGGTTCAGGAATTTAGTACAAGAGGGGCTTAATTTTTGAAGGTACAAGGGCAGCGCCCCTAAAAAAAATTTAGGATTTTTTTCTGACAAAATCAGAAAATAGGAAAAGAAAAGGAAGAAATAAAAAAAAAAATAATAAAAAGATTTTTTTTGCATTAATTTAAATTTTGGGTGAGCTAATTAACAATAATTGAAGTTTCTTTTGCATTAATTTGAATTTTCGGTGGACTAATTAATAAAAAATAGGTGGGCTTAATAGATATATAGGTAAAATGTAAGGAAAATTTAGAAATTGAGTATGGGCTTGAGTCCACCCTGCCAAAGGGGTGGACTCGCCCCTGAGCCTAGTATTCATGTGTTTGTGCTCACAAATAATCAATGAGGGAAAAAAGACTGAGTTTATATAATTTTCTTTCCTCTTCTCTCTATTTTTTTTCTCTTCGTACGTAATTCATTTCCTCTCCTACTTATGATTATTATGGGGCCTTTAGCAATATGCCAATCAATTGCATCTCGGTGATTCAAAAAAACACGTTGTTAATATATAGAACTAATTCCGCCCCTAAAATGCATTCTTTGTAAGACCCCCTAGTATTTTATGTACCGAAAACTCCCAACCTTGCATAAATGGACATATATCATTATCTAGATTGCATATAATATTTACATTTTTTTTAATTATTTTTTAGTAATTTTTTTAATAATCTTTTAAAAAAGAAATTAAGTTTGTTTCACTGATTTTTTTTTCCCGAAAATTTTACTACTTGGAATAGACTATATATCATTATAGTCAACTATAATCTTAAAATTCGCCTCCGTAGCATAGTGGTATTGCGTTCGCTTCGTAAGCGAAAGGCCGCGAGTTCGATCCTCGCCGGGGGCTATGTAATGATGTATTATTTGTTTCATAAATATTTTATATGTGATATTTATATTCTAAAAATAATTTATTGTTACATCTCAAGTTGTAAAAGTTTCATTTCTAACTGAACCAAACATGGTTCGATGCCTAGGTAAGTACAATAATCTTTTTGGCCCACAAAACATGGTTCGATGCCTAGGTAAGTACAATAATCTTTTTGGCCCACAAGGTTTTAACGAGGCCCCAATGTATTATTTGTTTAATAAATATTTTATATGTGATATTTATATTCCAAAAATAATTTATTGTTACATCTCAAGTTGTAAAAAGTTTAATTTCTAACTGAACCAATGAGGGTTCGACGCCCAGGTAGGTACAATAATCTTTTTGGCCCACAAGGTTTTAACGAGGCCCCCAATCGCTTTATCATAATGGGATAATAAAATCTTTTTGGCCAAAAAAAAAAAAACTATAATCATATTATTGCTTCATCTTACTTTTTTTTTTTTTTTTTTTTTTTTTTTTTTTTTTTACATTTTCAACTTAAAATTGTATATTATCGATTATACAGGGATGTTGTACACTCATATTTATCAAATTATATTACATAACGAATATTATTTACGAAAAAAATCCATCAACATCACTGTACAATAAAAAACCTACATATCTTATATATGACTACATATTAATATACATGACTACACATGACTATAGTCATTTTCGACTATAGTCATATTCGACTACAAAACTACAATAGACGAACACGAAGCAGCCGTAGAGGGAGGCGGCGACAACGGCAATGGTGTACAAATCTATAAAAAAAAGGGAATCGAAAGAGAAAGAGAAAGATAACGAAAGAGAGCCCCCAATGTATTATTTGTTTAATAAATGTTTTATATGTGATATTTATATTCCAAAAGTAATTTATTGTTACATCTCAAGTTGTAAAAAGTTTAATTTCTAACTGAACCAATCAAGGTTCGACGCCCAGGTAGGTACAATAATCTTTTTGGCCAAAGTTTTACGGCGGCATGAATGGGGCCAAAGAGAGAGTTGGGGGATTCAGGTGGAGAGGTTTAGAAGAGATGAGATAAATGTGATGGATGTAGAGGCAAATAATTATTTAGGGTTATAGGGGTTGAGGGCATTTTTATCTTCTCTACTAGTCTAGTGGGGTCTCACAAATTAAAACTGAGATTTGGATGTGTAGGAAAGTCAATAAAGTCAATGATATTTAGTTCTAAATATTTTCAATGTAGGGGTAATGCACATTTGCCATATTATTATTATATTATTATCATATAGTTAAGGCTGTAACACCTCAATTTCTGCCAAGATGCTTGAATTTGATGGAAATAAGGTGTTCTAGGCAAGTCTCTTATTGGTCCACAACCGCTCCTACATCACTATTAGATATTATACGTCCCAACACAAGTGCCGAGAAATATTTTTCATCAACCGACTAAGATTCAAGAAAACACAGCTTTGTATTTAGTTACCTTGGATTTTGTCTGAACATAGCGATGACAAGTTGGAAAAAAAAATGTCTTTACTTATATGGGAAATGATGATAAGTTGGAAAATAGTAAAATGCCATCATTATTTATAGGTGAACAAATCTAAAATTAGAGTAAATGAAAATAGACTACAAACACATTCATGCATGCAGTGGATTGTTGATGGTCAATATGTTTAAATGCGATAGTCTATCAACACTAGATGGTAAATATAATGGAAAATGTTATGAAAGAACAAAAACTTTTTGATTTTTGCCCCAATCAACACTTCAAGAGTACTACAAAGAGCAATTAAATCAAGATAAAAACTTGATTCTATGGCTAAATGAAAAGAGTGAGACACTAGTATTAGTTATGCGCCATATGAGAGCATCCATCAAGCGCACATACATGTGTAGTCTATTTAGCGCAATCAACATTTTTTATACTATATAATAGCAAATTTATTTATTTAGCCAATACAATTTATATCATTTAGCATACCCACTAAAAAAATCAAGATAAATTATCTTTAGATATTTGATACGATTCTTTTTCACCTTATTTTATACGGATAGTCCTTGAAAAAACTAGGTTCGCTGCCCTTGAAAACCGTTTATTTTTATAAGTCCACCATGTCACTATATATGTAATATGCATTGGGAATTATTTTTAGAGTTTATTTGAGTTTGGCGAGCAACAATAAGTGAACCTGCGTCAATACCACCATAAAATAGGCCTTGAGGGTTAGCCAATTGAACATTCAATATGCATCTTTTAGCACCCTTTCTAACATTATATGCATACGTTCCATTTATGTATGAAATATTACACTGCGTCAGGAAAATAATTGACGAGTCATACAACAATTACACATAATATATAAAGATGGTCAACTATATTCTTTTACATACATAGACTAACATTTCATTTCTAATGTCAATCCTACACTTGTCAAATTAGATCATGCAAAGTGAAAAGTATTATCATAATACATTCTTTTCGCTGATAACAAATGTTGTCATTAACATGGAAATATGAAAAAACGTAATTATCATGCATTCTTTATTAAGTAAAATAGTAACAATTTTTATATACATGTCTAGCTTACTTTATACCAAATAAAAGAAATAATAGATCTAGATTCGTGCCTCGTACCGTGAAATCCCACCGGGAGAAGCAAACACATATGCAATGGAGACTATTCTGAAAGGCGAGACAATGCAAATTGAATCAGAAGTAGGCATAGAAAATGAGTTGATCATTTGGACTATGTTCTGCCAAAAAACAAAAGATATATATTAACTACCTGTTGTTATAATGATTCTTGTCGAAGGATAAATATATCGATAATTTAAGATAATTTCTAAACACAAAAATAACACATTCTTTAAATTACAAGTAATATAATTGGTTACCTCCCCTTGCTAGAAGGATGGAATTTGCATATTCCAAACAGTTTTTCAACCATACAAAGGCCAATGAAAATGGTTATCCAGTGTACTGAAGAAAAGAAAATGGAAGGACTGTGGTTTACAAAAAAACGTGCCTCGACAATGGTTTCGTCGTGCCTTAATGTCGAGTTGTGCAACCAGAATAAGAATAAGTCAATAAAGTATTTGTTCAAGTACGTCAACAAAGTACACGATCAGGTCACAACGCCATTTTATCAATCAAATAATCCGGTGCCAGTCCTGAAAGTCGTGATGAGATAAGATGTACTACGACTGCATATACCTTTTGGCATGCGAGACAGCTTGGAGGTAATTTAGCTTTAACGTTCAGTTTAAAGACCCACCATGCTTAGATTAATTTTTCATCCTTCAGACAATCAAGCTGTTGGGTTTAGAAATAACGATGTTCCTGGCGTGGTTCGTTGCGAATAAGTTGTACCGTAAATCTATGAAATTGAGGTATGGGGTGTTTCCACAGAAACTTGTGTATAAGGAAAAATATTGTTGCTAGATGCCGAGAAAGATAGGATCCTCGATAAGATGGGTTAGGAATGTACCGCCGGGCAGAGGTGAACACTATTACTTGAGACTTCTGCTAACCTTTCAGAGAGGTTTCATGTGTTATGAGGATCTTAGGACAATAGAAAATCATGGCTACCCATCTTTTGAAGATGCGTGCTATGTGCTGGGATTGTTAGACGACGACAAAGAGTACATAAATTACATAAAAGAGGCAAACAAGTGGGAAAATGATGACAATGTGAGACGATTATTTGTTGTACTTTTAACTGTAAATATCTGAGTAGAGTTAAATATGTGTGGGAGTGTTGCTGGAAGAAATTGGCGGAGGGCATTATGTACAGATTAAAACAACGTCGCATCAGTTCAGGTATGTCAATACGCCTTCCATTGTTCTTCGGTTTATTCTTAATGTTTAAAGTAAAGGTTCGTGAGCATTTTTCTTGCGTTTGGAGTACAAGATGCCACAAATATTTTAAATTTTCTACATGACGCTCATATAAGTGTACAAGGCTTGTGTGTAGGGTTAATATCTTCCTTAAATGTTACCATAATAGAATATAGCAACACAATATGAATGAAAAACATTGACTTTCTCAATGGATAAAGTATACAATATGCATGGATTACACGCACTTCACTACATCAAACAATGTACTTTTCTCCATACTTGAGTGTACTTTGGCCGTACTCATATGGTAACTAGTTAATAACAATACATAGATTTGACATATCATGTAGATTGCAAATATTATCATAACAGGATCGATCTCATAATCTGAATAAACTTTTGACTAGAGGGGTTGATCTCATAATCCACAATGCTACCAGGGTTAATCATTTTTAATGCACGACTATAATATCTCAATTTATCATAACAAGTCGCCTCATCACCATGGATCTCATACATTGCTTTTTCTTTGCCCCCTCCATGCCGTGCAGTACTTAAGCTCCACACCAAAATATGTTTGGATATCTTCCAACATAGTAATTGGTCTATAAGCTAGATTTGTTCTCAATTTTTATTGGTGAAAGCCAAGTAGCATCAGCTTTAGTTCGACACCATGTACGAAGAGCAGCATATCACCACAAGTGTGCTTAAAATTGCATTTGTGAATGCCAAATAACTTGTCTGACTTGTGCAATGATGCATAAACCCTTCAATTGCAATTTTCAACCATGCATATTGTTATGATCTTTTGTTGATCATTTTTCTTGTACTTAAATGATCGATTATTAGCAAATTACAAACCCGTGAAAAATAATCTTTAGTTTGGCAATGCAAGAAAATTTAAACAAATTAGATTACTACAGAGTGAAATACAAATAACAATTACATGAAAAACATCATAAATGGTAAAAAAACATAAAAAATACCAATGTACACTAATTACACATTATCACTCTCATTATATAATACTATCTATTCCAACCAACATTAACAAAATTTCCTATCACCAATGCTATATGAACCATGGTTACGTACCTTAAGTATCATAACTCCGTACCATTTAATTTTTAATCTACATGATATTGATACGTTCCATATTCTATACGTCCATACTATAATCCCACCAGTCATCAGCACACACCCTCTTTCCACGCGAATTAGGTTCATTTTTGTAGCTCACGACAATGTCCATGACACTTATCTTCATTATCAAATCTAATGCAACTATATTTTCCACATCTTTGTCACAACCGAATGTCACATACAATCTTTCCCGATGAGCCAAGTATTGGAATATCAATGCATTGGATGGATATCATCTCACTTTCTTATTACATCACCGTAGTTCTTCATTAAAGTTGAATTAATCTTATAGAAATGACGTGCAGTTGGTTTTTTTTCCGACAACTTCCAAGAATTATAATGGTCACTAGGTTTGGTGCATCATTTCTAATCATAGCGAGTTTTACAGTGATTTTTTCTTCGTCGAAGAAAGGGGAAAGAAAAAAGGAGGAGAGAGGAAAATGAGAATAAAGAGAAAAGGGAAATAGGGAAAAGAAAGAGAGAAATAAAAGAGAGACAATAGAAAAGACACAATAGGAACTGATGCATGTTAAACACGTGAATATGGACTGATTCACTTAGGAAAATATTTAACAACTGATCCGTGCCTGGAGTTCGGAAAAATAGTTACCCGTTTATTTAATTTAAATTTATTATTATTATCATACCAGGTACGTGTATATATGTGTGGTGAATGCTTTCTGTTTCCTTTTTCCATTATTATTAGTTAAATGTTATTTAACAAATTATAACTTTAAATTATATGTGTACTACGAAATTTTGATTTTATTTTTTAGTTTTTATGCTACAAATATAGGAAAATATCGCTATGCCTCATGACTTTAAATCTTATACTAGAAATCCGTATATGCTCGATAGAGTCTTGTAGATTAGTGATGGGTTTAGTTTGGCAAGATTGTGCCAAACTTCCCCCAAAGTCGGCCTCTCAAGACGAAATACATTGGTCCATGAGAAGTAAAGGGATCTAAGGGGCCGAATGCCTATTATTAGAAGTTACAGACCTTAAAGAGCTCGTCACTAGTAAAGAGAAAAGCTCGCTACCAGAAAGGGCATCTAAAGAAGAGTTCGTCGGAAATGTTGATGGACAGTTGAAGAAACGTGAATATAGATGTTCTATTTAGAGTATAAGAGCAAATTATAGATAAAAAAATTTGGGTTGTGAGTTATATATTACAGAGTGGATAAACACATGAATATCAATCAAACTACAAGAACCGCTCCTAGATAAACGTGCAATTTCATGAGTAAATCGATTACCTTCCCTAAAAATGTGTTGGAATCTAAACTTTTCAAATGTCTCACCCACCTTCTTTATATCATTTATGATTTTCCCAAACTCTGGTCGCATGCTCGTATTCCCTTGGATGGTTGTGGAAATTACTTTGGAATCGCCTTCTAATACGACTCTCCCCCAACACATATTACGTGCCAATTCAACCGCCAAAAGAGCCGCTTTGGCTTCTGCCGAGGTAGGATCCAAGAATTGGTTGATACTTCTGGTTTTCCATCCTCGACATATACCCGAACTTTATCTTCCAATAGCTCTCATACTACAGATTTCTTCCAAGCTATTTACACTTGCGTCAACATTAATTTTAACCACATTATCATACAGTGGCATCCGGCGCACATAGTTTCTATCTCGTCTTTCACATCGTTGCAATACTACAACTGAAGTTGCGTGGATCTCATTCCAAACATTGTATGAGAAAGCCACAATATCTGTAGCTTTCGTTTCTTTCCCTTCAATGACTTGTTTATTTCGAGCATGCCAAATAGCCCATCGTAATATGATATTCTTTTCAAACATCTTGAGATCTATTGTTCTTTTAATGCCTTGCAACCATGTACTCACCTTTGTATCATTAGTATGATAAATCTAGTAAGGGTTGCTCAATGCCCACACTTGACGTGAGAAGGAACAATAGAAAAGAATGTGGATAACATCTTCCTCACATTCGTTGCAGATCACACACCAATTATCCTCCAATACCCTTTGATTCCTCAAATGTACACATGTTGGCAGTAGATTCTTACAGGCCATCCAGAGAAACAATTTAACCTTACTTGGCAAATTTAGGCCCCAAAGCCATTTCCAGTTTTCATTATTAGAGGAGTTAGAACTATTGCCTTGACGGCTCTCTCCATCTTTGTCCATTAAAAGCCACGTGGTACGCTCCGGACATAGAAAAAACCATTCCGCCTATAATGCCAGATGTATTGATCTGAGTGCATATGGCTATTGAGTGGAATAGATAGAATGGATTTGCAATCTTCTTCAAAGAAATTACCGTGGATTAACTCTGATTTCCACATTCATGTTGCTTCATCGATAAGCTCGCATACTTTCATATTCAACGGGTGATCTCTTTTCGGTGTAAAAATTTGGAAAGTACTCTCTCCATGACGCCATTTATCTCCCCAAACATTAACCAATCTTTGATTGTCGACCCGCCATCGTAAACCAGCCGTAAGAAGGGTGATAGAACCCCATATACTCCTCCAAGAGTATGATGGATTTGATCCCAAATGGGTCCCAAGGACATTTTTAGTAGGAACATATTGAACTTTTAACAGCTTACCCAAAAGTGTCCGCGTTTTCTAGCAAACGCCACACTTGTTTGACAAGGAGAGCTCTATTAAAAACATCCAGATCCCTAAATTCAAGAGTACTGAAGTGTTTACTTTGCACATATCATGCCATTTAGCCCAATGAATACCCCTACCCTCCGTATCTTCGCACCAAAATTTGCCATTTGACTTTCGAGGTCCTTCATAAAGGTGTCGGGTAGTTTAAAGCAACTCATAGCGTAAGTTGGGAATTCTTGAGCTATCACCTTGATTAGGATCTCCTTCCCTCCTTTAGAGAGAAATTTTTCTTTCCAACCCCTAAGGCGAGCATAAACTTTTTCTCTCACATTAGAAAACACTTCTCGCTTCAACTTGCTAATAGCTGATGGTAAGCCAAGATAGTTTTCGTGCTTTTCCACCACTGCCATAGGTAAATACTCTCGAATTTTCTTGATTATCTAGGCATTAGTGCTCTTACAAAAAACGATACTCAACTTCTGAAAGTAAACTTCCTGACCTGAAGCATCTTCATAATTTTTGGATGACCTCTTTAATGCATTTCGCTGAGGACTCATTTGCTTTACAAAAGATAATCTTATCATCGACAAAGAGTAAGTGGGATACCTTTGGAGCGCCCCTACAAACTGCAAGACCCGATAATGAACCTTTTAGTTTCTCCTGATGGATTAAAGCACTCAATGCTTCCGCGCAAAATAAGAACAAATAAGGCAACAATGGATCGTCTTTTCTAATACCCCGCTCTGGAGAAAGAAAACCAAAAACTCTTCGAGTATTTCACAGTTTTCGTACATGGATGATCAAATCAACCAGTCCAAAGTCCAAACCTAATTTCAGCATAACCTTCTCATGGAATAACCATTTAATATAGTCATAGCCTTGCTCATGTCAAGTTTTATAGCCATATGATCTACCGTGTTACGTTTCATATAGTGAGAGACTTCACAGGCAACAAGAATATTATCAGAAATAAGCGTAGACGGAATAATGTAGATTGTGAGTAAGAGATAATCAAATCCATATAAGGCTTCAAACGATTGGTGATAACTTTCGAAGCTATTTTATTCCATATAAGCTATTTTATACACCACATTACTCAGGTTGATCGGATGAGATTGAGTGATTTTTTCTGGATTTGAACACCTTGGGATGAGAACAAATGCGTAAATTGCATTTCGAGGGAAACTCCATATGATAAGGAGACGTAATATCCATCAAGGCAGATCATTTTTGACAATATGCCAAAATCTTTGATACAAGTTAACCGGAAAACCACCATCACGCCCGAGAGATTTGAGCGGATGCATGCTATCTAGAGCACTCTTAACCTCCATAGCAGTATACTCCCTCGTATATTCATCGTTCATCTCTTGGCTTACTCTCGATTCAATGGCCCTTAAAACCTCATCCAAATTTTCTGCCGACGGATTTTTGGACTTCAAAACTGTACGAAATACTCCGTCACTATACCCTCCAATCTTGAATCATCTTTACACCACTCCGCGACTGAGTTTCGGAGTCCTAGAATTGTGTTTTTCTTTTTTCTCGAGGATGCCTTTGCATGGAAAAATGTCGTACTTTTATCCCCTTCCTTAATCAAATGAGCCTTGGCACGTTACCTCCACATAATCTCTTCCTTATCTAACAACGCCTCGAGTTCAACGGAAAGATCTCTTATTTGTTTGTACTTTTCATCTGTAAGTAAATCCTAGAAGAGGATTTTCTCCTTTAGTTTACTGATATTTTTTGTCACTCCTCCAAAAGAATAATTGCTCCACTTCATCATATACCCATTTTACAGTGTTCCAAGTTACCCCATTGGCCATGGCTATCATTTGACATTGAGCTAGTTGTCCAATATTCTTCCACGATTTTGGCTCAATCGTCTGTCTCCAGCCACATTGCTTCGAACATGAAACCCCGACTTCTTCTGAGTTGAGGGCCTAGAGATGGACTACCCGATAATGCGGTAATTTATTCCTCCATTCGTGTGCTATCTATGACATCTCATATTGTATGCGGGTACTTCCTGTTATTCGACCAAGTATACGGATAGCCTGTAAACCCCAAGTCCATTAATCCCGAATCATGCAAACACAAACTAAATTCATAACCAAGGTTTATTTGAAAGCCCAGAAAGGCGCCGTAGAAGTTGCCACGAATTATATATCATAGTGTTGTCATGATCTCCATAGAAGCCCATAAATCTCCAGTCAATATTAATGTCATCGTGGTAGACGAAAGCATCAATATGGTTCGTTGAGTAGCTCTGAAAGACCACAGTTATATCCTTGATCCAAGGGAGACCGAGTCCCCCTGCCGCTCCATTTTCTTCCACTGCAAATCCATTAAGATCGAATTTTCTTTTCACAAACTCAAAATATCTAGCAGTTAATTTCGTTTCGGACAAAAAAATGAGTTGGGGTTTGTTTACTCGGATGAGATCTCCGAGAGTACGAACAATGTGAGATCCCCCTAGCCCTCGAAAATTCCAAACGAGACAATTCATCTCACGCGATTGATCTAATGAGTTAAACGAGAAAGAACAATAATTCAAACGATCTAGATCAAAAGAAGTAGCCGGCTCTCAATGTGGAGAGAAAAAACACCTCTCCAAATTAAACGAGAGAAACCCTAATCAATCGTCTAAATTAAGGCTGGACATACATGTATCGATTAGTTAGGCAAATAATTTGGTTATTCTTTGACACTAATTTGCTACTAAATCGACACACATAATAATTGTGTATGTCAATTAATATTCAAACTGGTCGATAATGATTTTTGTTTTTTTTCAAAAATCACATTTGCTTGAGATTTTTGATAATGATTTTGTGTGATTCGAATACAACTATAACTAATTATATATTATATTTGTAAATATTTTTATTTATATTAGTGCATATGATAAAACGGTAATTTGTAATTCTCGACCATTATTTTTAAGGGTAAATAGCAAATAGGCCTATGACAAGGGCACTTACTCAAAAGAGGGACATCCAACTTTTTTGTCTTTCAAATAAATCCAGCCCATTCAAACTTATTTGCAAATAAGGAAAATCTTTATATATATATACCAAAATTACCCCCAATTCATTGAAACCCAATTCAACTCCAATTTCATGATTTACACCCCAATTTAGCCCAATTTCATCAATTAACCAATTTTAACCCTAATTTCAATTTTGACCCGCCACCACCGGAGACCACCGGTCGCCGCCGTTGATTTTTTTTTTTTTTCTTTGAAAAACTTTTTTTTTTCCTAAAATTTTTTTCCGGCCGGTCAACTGCTGTTGACCGCCGGGTCTCTGGCGTTGACTTTTTTTTTTTTTTTTTTTATAATTTTGTTTTTTCTTAAAGAATAATATTTTAATTAATATTACTGTCTTGACTGCTAAATTACTGTCTCTGGGAGTTATTCTGTCGGAGACAGTAATTTAACTGTTAATTGACTTCTTTTTTTTTTCTTCAAAAATATTTTAATTAATATTACTGTATTCGTTGCTAAATTACTGTCTCCCGCAGTTATTTAGTTGTCAGAGACAGTAATTTAACTGTTAATTGAATTTTTTATTCTTAAAAAAAATATTTTTAATTAATATTACTGTATTCGTTGCTAAATTACTGTCTCCAACAGTTATTAACAGTCGGAGACAGTAATTTAACTGTTAATTGATTTTTTTTTTCTTAAAAAAAATATTTTAATTAATATTACTGCCTTGGATGCTAAATTACTGTCTCCAACAGTAATTTAACTGTCTTAGACAATAATATTAATAATATTATTGTTCGGGAAAATAATATTCATAATATTACTGTCTCAAACAGTAATATTACTGTTTGAGACAGTAATTTAGTAGTCAAGACAATAATATTAATTAAAATATTTTTTTTCTAAAAAAAAAAAAATTCAAATAAATAAGCGCCAATAGAACTCAAATAAGCGCCAACACTTTCAGAGATATATATTATGCACCCCAATAGAACTCAAATAAGCGCCACTCTTCCCGAAAACCCCCACAATTTTGCCATCGCAACCTTTAGAAGAAGTGAAGAATTTGCCAATCTCACTTCCCAATGGACCGTACTTGAACTTGTTCGTATGAAATGTGATCGATCTCATCACACTAACATCACCAGTAATCCCATCAACCGGGCCATGAAAACCTTCAATCCCGACTAAATACTAGCCACCATCGACATCAATCTCAATCTGCCAAAACATATAAAACACCAAATAAATAGAATGAAGGCGAACATAAATTCGAAATGGAGACAAAAAACACGATAAAAAGGCTAACGTTTTTCACGACATCTCCGCCCAAACAGCCATATGCATGGGCGACCAAATAGTAGTGCCGTCTTTCTTCACATACATAAACTGAACTGCAAATATCGCATTTGTGTCAACGCACTCATGCACGTGAACTTTTTTTATTTCCGAAAAAACCCCATCATCAAATTCCCTTCCCTCGAGCCCGCCCCACGGTCCTGGACTTCGGACAAATATGCCCTTGTTGATTAGATTTTGCAGACGGAGCTTCATCAAATTTAAACCACAACATAATCAAATAACTAATACAGATTAATACAGCATTTGTATATTATATATATACAGATACACATGAGATAGAAGTGCTGACCGGGATAAGCTCTAAGGTTTCCTTTTTCGGAATGGGCACGAAAGCGGAGGAAAGGGGCTTGAAATAGAATCCAGTGGTGTCAATGCATCCATCTGCGCGCCCATGAAAGCCGGTAATCAAGCTACCTGTTGATTTATATGCCTATAGAAATCAGTTGATCTAAGTTGTAACAGTTAAGTTGTGGAAACAGTATTCAGTTACAACTGTAAATCTTGTGTTGGCACAGTTATACTCTACTTAAAGTAAATAAACAGAACACAAGAATTAATGTGGTTCAGACACAATTGTGCCCTACATCCACGTGGACCTGCAAACACGATTTCACTAGTTGAGATTTATAGTGTACATTAATAGGACTTAATAAAAACACTAAAGACTCCCTCTTTATGTAATATGCCGTTCTTGCACACAACTCGAACTTCGTGTTTCTTCCAACAGCAGCTCCACACCGCGTGCCTAGAACTCCTTTCTGGCCTGAACTCCCTTCAGTGACGCGGTTGATCTCCCAAGAGATCTATACAGCCAATCTGTATATGTTGACACATCCAACGATAGCACAGTTCTGTTCAGCAGAACGTTTCAGCGATTCTTCATAGCAACGGAGTGATTTTTCTCCCAACAAAAGTGTCACGTTCTTTGTGAGGTGAGGAGCCTTATATAGGCGTGAGATCGGCCTCCAAAAACCTGTCTTCCAAAGGAACCGAATAACTAGGAAACAGAATCCTAGTCAATATCTAGTTCTAATCTAGATAACTATAAAAGATTCCTAACAAGAGTAAAGTACAAGGAAATAAATCTAAGTCCTAAAGTATTACAAATGTAGGACTCTAAATTTCCAAAATAAACATGGGAACAAATCTTTAGCCAATCTTTACTTCCCAAGTGAGGCGGATTTCTTCCTTGGTGGAAATCTGGCGCCAACACTACCTATCGGGCAGAAAGAAAACGAGGTTCCTGTGGCAGAACCAAAAGGCCCGTATTCGGTAAGCTTAGTGTGAAATTTAAGAAAATTGGCCAGGGCTGCCGTAGGTCCCGCTAACGCCCATGAGAAAATCGGATGGGAAATCGATATCAATCTGCACAACATTAAACAAAGAAATTAGATATAATTATATACAAGGCAACTTTCACTTAACAACTAACGCCCGTGAGGAAATCGGAGGGGAAATCGATACCAATCTGTACGACATTATACGAAGAAATTAGATATATAGTTATATATAAGGAAACTTTCACTGAACCGCGCCTACTCTAACTCGATATCACTTCGACTCTTCAACAACAAAAGTTATATCTATTAGATTCCCATCTATATTACTGTTAAATTATAAATGCAATTATACAAAACAGTTGATAACTTTTAATACAAATACCTAGTTATATAAAACTCTCCATGCAGATCTTTTTAGAGAGACTGGGATTCTAATTAGTCTCTGAATTGATCTCTAAACCGATAAATCGGAACTTATTTTAGATCCTTGTGATTATTAATGCAACAAAGGTAGATAAATTTACACAGCAATATCACTAAAAAGTGTTTGCAATAAACGGACGGAATGAACACAAGGTGCCTGTTGAAATGCCCCAAAGATAGATGAAAGATCGTCCTTCTCTGACAATTTTCTTTGATACTGGTATATTTTCTTTGATACTGGTATGAATTATTTTGAACTTTGAATTAATTTGAACTGTGAAATTAAAAAAAACAAAATGATAAATGGAGATGCGGGGGATCGAACCCCGTGCCTCTCGCATGCAAAACGAGAGCTCTACCATTTGAGCTACATACCCATTTGAAAGATTTTTACTTATGTACCATAAAATTAATCAATACAAAAAATCGGAAAAAAATAATCAAAAGGGAAGCCACTCAATATCAGAGCCAGGTTTCGATCCTGGGACCTGTGGGTTATGGGCCCACCACGCTTCCGCTGCGCCACTCTGATTTTGTAAACATTCAGTGATATTAAATTATACATTCATGTTCCACGAAATTCATAGAATAGCATGTTTCAGGGTTGATTATTGATCATTATAAAACTACACATCAAATCCCAATAAGTCGAGAAACAAAAAAATAGATCGAATAAGTTGATGGAGACTTCTTAATTAGTAATCGGGAATGTAGGTAAAAGAACAAGTGAGTTATCCGCAACTTTCGATTCTTTCTACAATTTAGCTTGATTTTATCTTGTTTTTTTCTTTTCGTAAAACTGAATTATCAATCCGGATATGGTGCAGAAGGTGAATGATTGAACCGAAAATCACACCGAACCGAAACCCATGTATTGTAAAATGAAACTAATGAAATTTAGTTTCAGAAATATGGAATGAACACATATTCATATCATACCAAAACATTCAACCACTCAAGAAGCCAAAAAGAAAGAATTACAAAATGGCCCCGAATCTTCAAAAATATTCATTATGCACCCAATAGCGTTTAGATAAGCGCCACTCTTGCCAAAAATCCAACGATCTTCCCATTGCAAGCATAATAAGAAGTGACAAATTCGCCAATCTCAGATCCTACCGGACCATACTTACCCTTCGTGTGGAATTTCAGCGACCTTATCATACTTTGGCAATAAAAACCTTCAATTCCAACTAAATTTTCATCTTCATTAATCTCAATCTACATATACGAACGCACAAAAAAAAAAAAAAAAAAAAAAAGGCAAAATTATAGATTGGAAATTAAAATAACACGAATATGATTGGATAATTATAGGATAATTACCTTTTTAACGATATCTGCGCATGGGGCGCCATGCATTATCGACCAAATAGGTGTGCCATCTTTTTTCAAATACTGAAATTGGATTGCAGATATGGCATTACTGGAACTCCATGCATGCACATGAATCTGTTTTATATCAAAAAAGACGCCATCATCGAACAACCTCCCGTTTGTGCAGGGCCGGTCCGGGGTATTTAGAGGCCCAGGGCGAAAAGAAAAAAAATGTGCCCTTAACTAAAAGAAAAATATATATATTTACCTTTTTATCTTAAAGAAAAATTATATTTACCTATTATAAGCCTATTAAAAAAATCAAATTTATATTATTTCTACCAAATATTGTGTTCTATATATTAAGGCCAAGCTTAAAAAAACTATATATCAAAGGTATAATTTTTTTTCTAAATACAAAAAAATATATAAAACTCAAAAGATGAATACCAATATTCATTTTGTATTGCACAACTATATTTTAAGGGCATACAATATTTTCTAAATATAGAAAATATAAGATGCAATGCGAATTAAAAATATCGAATCATAATGATAAATAATGGTGAAATTATCCTACCAAATAAGTTTTAATATAATAGTTTATCCATATTTACTTTGAACTAATAAAATACTAATGAACAATTAAATTAGGGTATAAAATAACATATTATTAAATCTACAAATTAAAACTATTTTTATTGATCCCAAATCCCAATACCTCATAATGATGTGGCATTTAATCAAGAGTGATGTGAGATAGGAGAGAGAGTGGTGGTGGTGGGGTCACATGGAAATCTTCAATACGTAAGAAATGAGAAGGAAATAGCCAAAAATAAATAAATGAAAAAAAAACTACATAATAATATAACTAATGAAAATGAGGCCCCTAAAGAAAATGAGGCCCTGGGCCTGGGCCCGGTTCGCCCTGGGCCAGGGCCGGCCCTGCGTTTGTGCTGCCCCACGGCCCGGGATTTCGGAGCAGTAGGCTCTTGTTAATCATCACATTGTTCGGTTGAATCTTCAAACAATTAAAACATGACTTAATTTAGTGATGTTGTGTTGCATATTATATATATTTGAGTTAAATAAGCACAAACCCCACGTGTATTGCCTAACTGCTGAATAAGCCCTTGTGTTAAAAGAGAATTACTGATTACCCCCTATATTACATTTTATATAGCACACCGCCCCGTGAACGAGATAAGCATGTTGAGTTAAACGAAATGGCAAAACTACCCCTAGTTAAATATACAACATTAAACAACTACCCACCTTTTCAAAAAAGAGAAAAAAAAACTACGACACCGACCCAAATACCTTTAAGCAATGTAAAATGACAAAAATGCGTTACGAGGTTTTCAGCGATTTGATTCACAAATATTATTACTTTGCTGTTATTTAAAACAGATATAATTAATTTGATTATACCAATTTATTATAACATAGTTGGTTTTAGTTTTAGAAATATGAGTTTTTAATACTATTTCAATTTTTAAAACAAAAAAAATGCAAAATACATATATTATAAATAGATAAATCGTTAAAAAGATAAAAGAAAAGGAATAGTGACGCACCTATATACAATTTGTTTCTTATTTCATCCAATGAAGTATGTGTAGGTGGTGTTTGCAAAAGTTCATTCAAAAGCATAAGTTAAAAATTATGAGTTAAGTTGATATTAAGTATTTATTTCAGAAATTTAAAATTCTCTCATCTGAGAGGCGCATCTTCTCTCATCTGAGAGGCTTTTCTTATTTGTTCACAAATCTTTTTCCTCCATTGGTTGGGTGGTTTATTTTGTGTTTGTGTTCCATTTCCTCTTCATGCCCGGACATCGTGATCGTGTGTTAGTATTGCTTTCTAATTTTTGTTGTCCATAATCTTTGTTTGTTTTAGGGTTTTCAGTTTTGTTTCTCTAGTCGTCTGCCGACTTAACCTAGTTTCCTTATTTTCTTATTTGCTTCTCTAATCCTTGCTCTTTGCTCTCGTCAATCCACCTCTCTCTGTCTTTGATCATGGATGGCCTTGTTGCATCTATGGCAAGACAGTTCACTCTTACCACGGAGGAGGAAGAAGGCGTTGTTGTGGAGACCAATCGACACGAAGTTAGGGTTTTGGCCGGAGGGCACCGCCTGATTGGTAGAGTGGTAACTAACAGAGAAATTTCATCCCACACAATCAGGGCAAACGTATTACGTCTCCTGCAGCCTGTGAAAGGACGTGATTTCCAATCTATTGGGGTTAATAAGTTCATCATCACTCTCAACCACCCCTTGGATCTCAAACACGCTAAGGAAGGTAATCCGTGGCTCTTGGATAAGAATGCGTTGCTCTTCCGCGATCTTCACGCCGAAGATGATTCGAATCGGCTGGAAGTCAACCTAATGTCCATCATAATGAGATTTCATCACCTTCCTATTAAACAACGATCATTGGGAATTATTCAGCAGATTGCGAACCGGATTGGAGAGTTCCTTGAGGTTCTGAACCAGAAACAAAGTGATGTTGCTCAGTTTATAAGGGTGAAGGTTTGACTTGATGTGACCCGATGTCTAAAACGAGGATTGTTTCTTCATGCTACAGACGGAACTTGAATCTGGGTGGCGTTCACGTATGAGCGACTTGTTGTAGTAGGTGACCAACAAGCCAACTTGTGGCTGTGGTCTTTCCTTTTATCTTGTAATAAAACAATCGTTTTTCGTTCGTAATGATAAAACATTTCATTTGGCATTCTATATCTGTTATCCCATGCAAGTAGCATAGATATAGTCCTAACGAGTTACTCTATTACTGTGAGTTGATCTAGTAGAATCGTGAGATAACTCAGCAATGTAATGTAACTGTTAAACCTTGTTCCTAGTCGATGGGTTACGCCAATAATGAGGATACCGGCCTTTCCCTTTTGAGACTAGCACTTAGTGTATGTGTACTGCGTCTCATCAGTCCTCGGTGTTGTGACATCGGCATACTTGAGTGGGTGCTCATACTAGATGAGTTCACTGAACTCCCTCGCCCTAGAAATCTGTAAGTGGTTCTCATTCATCGAGTAATAGGTTTCTAAGATATAGTTGTACACCATTAGTCCTTAAGACCCAGACATCACCGTGACTTCACTAGAGGACTGATTGTATCGTGACCTGTCCCTGAGTCCCACAACGGACCACTCCAAGGGCCAACGTTCGTGCAATCCGAAATCTAGTGTGAAGTCTGTGCATTGTAGTAGGGGATTCGAGCGCTTGAGTAGTCATGGATGTCCTGTGTGTTCTGACAGTCTATAATCCAAGGAATCTCTGGCCAGAGTTGATAGTGGGGTGATTAGGGAAATGTGTTTCCCTAAGTCGCACACGAACGGATTTATAATACCTAGAACGTTCGCACGGTTATTGAACTTTATAAGAGGTCTCGGTGAACCAATGCCTCTAGTTCAATCGGGACATATGCTGCGAATGGATCGTACTGTACGCTAACTATATCATAAGGTTCTTGCAGGCACTTCACTTGTATCTAGGGAATCATGATGCGTAGTTGCTAGACGCCAATCTTGATTCGTTGGGCACCGATTTGATCGGCGATTAAGTAAAATGAGTTTTACTCTAATCAGGACTCTTGGGAGGAGTTCATATAAGAACAATGTGTTGTTCGAATCACAAAGAGTTGTGAGCCCACGGCTAGCATACACCTGAACCATTGAGGGTCACACTTCTCGTGTAACACGGATCCTTGATAACAATGTGCATAGGTTAATATGTTAATCTTTGCAAAGTTGGAGGTCAATATGATTGAGTCCAAGATTCGTGATTGTGGATTACGAGTCGGAATGAACGTAGAGAAAGAGAGACATGCGAAATTTAGTGGACTTTCTAAATTGGGAGGTTTCCCGATTTAGCAGATCCACTGAAGTGGAAGTTTCCAATTTTGGAAATTGGAAATTTCGAAGAGGCACTCGTATCGACGAGGACTTTAAGCTCGTCACAAATATAATTTCGTTATAATTTTGTGAACGATCGTTTGTTAGAAACGAGGCCGACGAGCGAATGGACTAAGTATAAATAGACCTCAAACAAGAGTTTGAGATCAGATTTTTACACACCTAAACCCTAGCCGTCCAGCCCTAGCCGTCCAGCCTCTCAGCCGCTGCTGCTCCGCCGCACCGGCGCCGGAAAACGCCGATTTTTCCTCTCCTTTCTCTATCATATTTCCCTTGTTATCTAACCCCTTTGTATCTAGTGCTACAGTACGGGGAGATCGGTTTATTCGAGGTGAAACCTAATTGGAGAGGAGCTGCTGCCCCGACGGAATTGCCACGCCGCCGCTGCACCGCCGCACGCGCCGCTGCACCGTCCACGCGCCGCCGCCGCTGACTTTGCCACGTGCCGCCGTCCGCCGCCTGCTGGATCAGTTTGCTCCAGCCCCGAGGAGTGGTAATTTGCAGCTTGTACGTGTTTGAGTTTGGATTTCGATTCGTCGAAATCTCACGCTACAAGAGGTAATTAAATCGGAACTTTCGCAATTCGATTCGAACATGTTTGTATGTTTTTTTTAATTTACGAGCATGAGTAACATGTGATTACGTGTTTCGATTTTGTAATATGATGAACAAGCATGTTTCATATTTTTCGGTTTTACATGTTTTTAATTAAATTGATAATTACCATGTGTATGGCGGAAGCGTTAAGGTACGTTGACTATGTGATTAGTTTATGCATGTAATCGAAACTAGTTCGATCTTAAATTTTTAAATTCCGCTGCGTATACATGCACGATCCCCAACAGTGGTATCAGAGCCACGGGTTAATCGTTTATTTGTCAACGTGTTTATCGCTTTCGAAAGCATGCTTCGGTTTGTTGAATTGTTGAATTTTTGGTGTTATCAAATTGGGTGATATTAATATTAAAATTAATTGATTTTTAATTTTTGAAATTATTTATCAATTAAACCCAATTAGATAATTGATTCATTAATTTAATTTGAATTCAAAGAATAGTGGTTGATTAATTATTTAATTTAATCGTTAAATTAGTTTAATTAATGGAACACAAATTAAATGGCAAAAAAATAATGAACTTCATTCTTATTTGATTGATTTATGAATGAAGGGATTCCGTTAATTATATTTGCAACTAATTGTATTAATTAATTAATTCATGAGATGAATGATTGTAATTAAGTACGATGATGATCGTATGTCTCTCTTAGGATCAATATGCGTTTCCATATACCTAGAGAACATAGTTGTAGGAATCACAAACGATCATAACCTAAAACTTCCGATGAGCTAATAAGATTTAATAAATAAAATCCCTCATTCTTAATCAAGAATAATTATCAAGCTATAAAGAAAAACCAAATTGTTGAATTTTTCTTTCCTTCTACCAACAATTAAATTATGTGTAGCCTCTCATAATAGTGCAGTAAGCCGTGTTAGCGGGGAGTGCTATTGTGGGATAAGCTGTAATTTAATTGACATTAGATGGAGATACGGTCATAGATAAAATTATATTGGATTAATGTGGTCGGCTAGATTAACTAGGGATTGCATTAGTTTGATATAGTTGGATCTATGACATCTCATATTGGTAGGCTAGACTTGACACACGAAGATTTTGATATTCGCTAGATTAACTTAGGTCATTATCAGGTGTGAGGTAAATCGAACTTTAGGGTCACATAGTGATGTGATTGATAGTACTCTACCTTTAGGCTTATGTAATCGGGATAGATTAACTACGGGTTACATTAGCGCTATTGGACCTAAAGCCCATTAAAGAAAAATAAGTTTTCTCGATTGTCTGCTAGAGGGTGGTGGAATTCGACAAAATTAGTGGGAGAACAATTAAAACATAAAAGTCCAAAATTTTAATTGTAACGATTATTACGAACTAAACTCTTATTATTGTCTTCTTAAAATTTTCTCAGCAACAATGTCCAAACATCCCGTTTCCTCAATCCTCGACCAAAACAAACTCACCGGTCCAAACTATTTGGATTGGCTTCGCAGTCTGAAACTTGTGCTCCAAGTCGAGGAGCGTCTCTATGTGCTCAATGAACGTCCCCCCGCTGCTCTTCCTGCGACTGCTACTGCTGACGAGACTGCCACTTTCGAGGCATGGAAGAAGGACGACCTCTATGCGAGGTGCTACATGCTAGCATCCATGGTGCCAGAGCTCGCGAGGAAGTATGAGTCTCACGTGCATGCTTACGATATCAAGCATCATCTTGAAAGCATGTACAGTGAGAATACTAGGGCATCGAGGTACTCAGCTACCAAGGAGTTGATCACCATGAGGCTGCGTGAAGGGGCTTTGGTCCACGAGCACGGTCTCAAGATGATCACTCTCCTTGAGAAGTTGGTGAACCTTGATGTCACCCTCCCGGCCGAGCTCTCAGTGGATTTGATCCTACTGTCCCTTCCTAGTTCTTATGAATCGTTCATAGTGAACTTCAACATGAACAAGCTCGATCCACCATTGGATGAGTTGTTGAACATGTTGGTCAGCTATGAGTCCACGATCAAGAAGGAGAAATCTGTTCTCCTAGTTTCTCCTTCTGCAAAGAAAGGTTCTTTTCAGAAGAAAAGGAAAGAAAGAAGTTTCGGCCCGAGCAAGAAACTTGAGAAGGGCGAGTCGAGCGGAGTGAAGAATGACAAGGTCACAAAGCAAGTTGATGACGCTTGCCATCATTGTGGAAAGAAGGGCCATTGGCGACGCAACTGCAAGGCTTACCTCGATCAGAAACATTCTGAAAAGGGTACGTATTTAATTGAAGTTAATTTGTCCGTTAAATCTTCTTCTTGGGTATTGGATACCGGTTGTGGCTCACATCTTTGTAATGATTTGCAGCTCACGACAAGAAGTAGGAGACTTAATGTGGGTGAGACCTACCTAAGAATGGGCAACGGAGCAAGGGTTGCTGCTGAAGCCATTGAGACGATTTATCTTTCTGTTTTGGATTCCAGTTTTTCCATTGTTTGGAACAATTGTTTATTTGTTCCGTCACTTATTCGAAACCTTATTTCTATTCCTGTTTTGGATAAGGAAGGTTTTACTTTTGTTTTTGGAAATTTGATTTGCATTATACAAAAGGATCAAAATATGATTTGTAAGGGACAACTTATAAACAACTTGTATGAACTAAATCCAAGTGAAATACCAATTAACGTTATATCAGCAAAACGAAAAGATATAAGTCTTAACCCCGCACAACTTTGGCACGCTCGACTGGGTCATATTTCCTTGAGAAGGATGAAAAAATTTGTAAGTGAAGGATTGTTCTCCTTGGAGGATGTGAAATCACTTCAAACTTGTGTATCCTGCCTTAAAGGAAAAATGACCAAGACTCCCTTCAAAGGGAAGATGGAACGAGCCGAGGGTCTTTTGGATTTGATCCATTCAGACGTGTATGGTCCACTAAGCGTTAGTGCTAGGGGTGGTTTTAACTACTTCGTTACCTTTACCGACGATTATTCTAGGTATGGTTTCGTATACTTAATGAAGTATAAGTCTGAAACTTTTGAAAGGTTCAAAGATTTTAGACACCAAGTAGAAAACCAACTCGGTAGACGTATTAAGAAACTACGATCCGATCGTGGTGGCGAATACTTAAGTACAGAGTTTATAGACTATCTTAAAGAGAATGGGATTCTGTCTCAATGGACTCCTCCTGGAACTCCTCAACTTAATGGAGTTTCCGAATGTCGGAATCGAACACTGTTAGACATGGTTTGATCTATGATGGGGTTCACCGAGCTACCGGCATACCTGTGGGGTCATGCACTCCTAACTGCCGTGTATTTGCTGAATAGGGTTAATACCAAAGCAGTTAACTCCACACCTTATGAACTTTGGCACTCCAAGAAACCCACGTTTAAACATATTAGGATATGGGGTTGTCCCGCTTACGTGAAGCGGCTAGTGGGAGATAAGTTGGATAGAAAATTCGACTTATGCTATTTTGTGGGGTATCCCGAGAATTCCATGGGATACGAATTCTACTATGTTTCCGAGGCAAAGGTGTTCGTCTCGAGAAATGCCGTGTTCCTTGAGAAGGAATTTCTATCGGATAGAAAGGGCAGTGTAGTTGATCTCGAAGAAGTTCGAGAACCACAATCTGAAGTTCAAGCACAGCAATCAGATAATGAACCAATTCAACAAACCACTAATATACCTCCTGAACCGTCGCTGCGTAGATCCGAAAGAGTTCGGAGAGCGCCCGATAGGTTATTCCTCGTTGATGAAGTTGACCAAGGATGTGATCCTAGAACTTTCAACGAAGCTGTATCAGATACAGACAAGGGACATTGGATTAATGCCATGAAATCCGAAATGGACTCTATGTACTCCAACAAGGTATGGACCTTGGTAGATCCACCCGAGGGAATTGTTCCCATAGGCTGCAAGTGGATCTATAAGAAGAAAATTGGAGTATATGGAAAGGTATCAACTTACAAGGCTAGATTGGTAGCGAAGGGTTATACTCAAAAGCAAGGAGTTGACTATGAGGAAACCTTCTCTCCAGTTGCTATGCTTAAGTCCATTAGGATTTTGCTGGCCATCTCTGCGTGGTATGACTACGAGATATGGCAAATGGATGTGAAGACCGCTTTCCTTAATGGGGACATTGAGGAAGAAATTTACATGGCGCAGCCGGAAGGCTTCATATCTTCTGGAGATGAGCAAAAGGTTTGCAAACTCCAGCGATCCATTTATGGATTGAAACAAGCATCCCGTAGTTGTAACAAAAGGTTCGACACAACTATCAAAGAGTTTGAATTTGTGAAAAAACCGGAGGAACCTTGTGTCTACAAGAAGGTTAGTGGGAGTGCAGTGACTTTCCTTGTACTTTATGTTGATGACATACTACTCATTGGGAATGATGTAGGGATGTTGCAGTCAATTAGAGTATGGTTATCCAAACGTTTCTCGATGAAGGATTTGGGAGAATCATCCTACGTATTGGGAATACGGATCTATAGAGATAGATCGAGGAGATTACTTGGCTCGTCCCAATCCATGTACATAGACACCGTTCTTAAACGGTTTAGCATGGAAGAATCCAAGAAGGGATTCTTGCCAATGTCCCATGGGGTTCGTCTCTCGAAATCCATGCGTCCTCAAACGCAAAAGGAAATCGAGGAGATGAAGAGGACACCTTATGTATCCGCTATTGGAAGCATAATGTATGGCATGCTATGTACACGACCTGATATTGCGTATGCTGTGAGCGTCACAAGCAGATATCAGTCCGACCTCGGCCCAGCCCATTAGAATGCTGTGAAGGACATTCTCAAGTACTTGCGAAGAACTCAAGATTTTTTTTTGGTCTATGGGGATACCGAATTGAAATTAGAAGGCTTCACGGATTCTAGTTTTCAATCGGACGTGGATGACTCGAAGTCAAACTCGGGGTATATATTCAAAGTCAACGGGGGTGCCGTGTGTTGGAAGAGTTCCAAACAAGGCACGACGGCTGATTCCACCACCGAGGCTGAATATATTGCAGCATCAGATGCTTCAAAGGAAGGGTCATGGATTAGGAAATTCATCCAAGAGTTGGGTGTATTTCCAAACGCTAACGATCTAGTACGGCTGTACTGCGATAACAACGGAGCCGTAGCGCTAGCTAAGGAACCAAGAGCTCATCAGAAGTCGAAGCACGTGTTGAGAAAATACCATGTGATCCGAGAGATCATAGAGAGAGGTGAAGTCAAGCTAGACAGAGTCACCTCGGAGGACAATATTGCAGATCCCTTTACCAAGCCATTGTCAGGATCAGTCCACGAGAAACATCGAGAGTCGATGGGACTTAGATTTATGAGTAGTTGGCTTTAGGTCAAGTGGGAGATTGTTGGAGTAGGTGACCAACAAGCCAACTTGTGGCTGTGGTCTTTCCTTTTATCTTGTAATAAAACAATCGTTTTTCGTTCGTAATGATAAAACATTTCATTTGGCATTCTATATCTGTTATCCCATGCAAGTAGCATAGATATAGTCCTAACGAGTTACTCTATTACTGTGAGTTGATCTAGTAGAATCGTGAGATAACTCAGCAATGTAATGTAACTGTTAAACCTTGTTCCTAGTCGATGGGTTACGCCAATAATGAGGATACCGGCCTTTCCCTTTTGAGACTAGCACTTAGTGTATGTGTACTGCGTCTCATCAGTCCTCGGTGTTGTGACATCGGCATACTTGAGTGGGTGCTCATACTAGATGAGTTCACTGAACTCCCTCGCCCTAGAAATCTGTAAGTGGTTCTCATTCATCGAGTAATAGGTTTCTAAGATATAGTTGTACACCATTAGTCCTTAAGACCCAGACATCACCGTGACTTCACTAGAGGACTGATTGTATCGTGACCTGTCCCTGAGTCCCACAACGGACCACTCCAAGGGCCAACGTTCGTGCAATCCGAAATCTAGTGTGAAGTCTGTGCATTGTAGTAGGGGATTCGAGCGCTTGAGTAGTCATGGATGTCCTGTGTGTTCTGACAGTTTATAATCCAAGGAATCTCTGGCCAGAGTTGATAGTGGGGTGATTAGGGAAATGTGTTTCCCTAAGTCGCACACGAACGGATTTA
This sequence comes from Erythranthe guttata, assembly GCF_000504015.1. Next base: position 679,840 of record NW_012193720.1, on the reverse strand, counting down.
TAATACCTAGAACGTTCGCACGGTTATTGAACTTTATAAGAGGTCTCGGTGAACCAATGCCTCTAGTTCAATCGGGACATATGCTGCGAATGGATCGTACTGTACGCTAACTATATCATAAGGTTCTTGCAGGCACTTCACTTGTATCTAGGGAATCATGATGCGTAGTTGCTAGACGCCAATCTTGATTCGTTGGGCACCGATTTGATCGGCGATTAAGTAAAATGAGTTTTACTCTAATCAGGACTCTTGGGAGGAGTTCATATAAGAACAATGTGTTGTTCGAATCACAAAGAGTTGTGAGCCCACGGCTAGCATACACCTGAACCATTGAGGGTCACACTTCTCGTGTAACACGGATCCTTGATAACAATGTGCATAGGTTAATATGTTAATCTTTGCAAAGTTGGAGGTCAATATGATTGAGTCCAAGATTCGTGATTGTGGATTACGAGTCGGAATGAACGTAGAGAAAGAGAGACATGCGAAATTTAGTGGACTTTCTAAATTGGGAGGTTTCCCGATTTAGCAGATCCACTGAAGTGGAAGTTTCCAATTTTGGAAATTGGAAATTTCGAAGAGGCACTCGTATCGACGAGGACTTTAAGCTCGTCACAAATATAATTTCGTTATAATTTTGTTAACGATCGTTTGTTAGAAACGAGGTCGACGAGGGAATGGACTTAATGCATCAGTGGGTCAAGCCCAATGACTTAAGCCCACAAGGGTTGAGAACCCTAAGTATAAATATACCTCACAAGAGTTTGAGATTAGATTTTTACACACCAAAACCCTAGCCGTCCAGCCTCTCAGCCGCTGCTGCTCCGCCGCACCGGCGCCGTCCGCCGCCGGAAAACGCCGATTTTTCCTCTCCTTTCTCTATCGTATTTCCCTTGTTATCTAACCCCTTTGTATCTAGTACTACAGTAGGGGGATATCGGTTTATTCGAGGTGAAACCTAATTGGAGAGGAGCTGCTGCCTCGACGGAATTGCCACGCCGCCGCTGCACCGTCCACGCGCCGCCGCCGCTAACTTTGCCACGCGCCGCCGTCCGCCGCCTGTTGGATCAGTTTGCTCCAGCCGTGAGTTGCAGCCCCGAGGAGTGATAATTTGCAGCTTGTACGTGTTTGAGTTTGGATTTCGATTCGTCGAAATCTCACGCTACAAGAGGTAATTAAATCGGAACTTTCGCAATTCGATTCGAACATGTTTGTATGTTTTTTTAATTTACGAGCATGAGTAACATGTGATTACGTGTTTCGATTTTGTAATATGATGAACAAGCATGTTTCATATTTTTTGGTTTTACATGTTTTTAATTAAATTGATAATTACCATGTGTATGGCCGAAGCATTAAGGTACGTTGACTATGTGATTAGTTTATGCATGTAATCGAAACTAGTTCGATCTTAAATTTTTAAATTCCGCTGCGTATACATGCACGATCCCCAACACGACTACCAAACGTTTTTTTCTATGTGGGATTATCGGGCTCGGGCATGGGGAACAACGTTGCTCTATGCGCTATGAGGATAACTTTGTGGATCCGGGGGAGGACCTACCTTACGGAACATGGATGCGTGTCTCGAATAACAGAGATGTTGACAAGCCTAGACCCCCCTTGATTGCTGTTGCACCAGGAAACACACCGAGTGCTTCTATTTCTCCTGAATCTAGCATGCGGGGAAGGCGGGTCTTCGATTTATCTGCCCGTACGAGGCAAGATAGGGGACAAGGTTTTCAGCTGGATAAAGAGAACGATACTCGAGAATCAGAAGAGGAGATCACCTTGATTGATAATGTCATACAGTTGCATGCTAACGCTGCTCTTACCACGGCAACTCGAAAGAAAATTTCTATCACAAGCAATAGCCGAAAGAAGAAGAAAGCCGAAGCAATGATATACAATATTATTCCACCAGACGGGAAACGAAAACAACTGTGTTTGAGGGACGAGGATCTTATGTCAATGGCGGAGACTGCTGGGCAGTCCCGCCGACTTCAATGAGTTGCTTATACTGGAATTGTCAAGGGTTAGGGGTTCCCTTGACAATTCATGTGCTCGGAGACATGCTCCGAAAATATAACCCCTCATTGGTGTTTCTCTCGGAAACACGGGCAACATCACAACTAGTTGAGAGATTGAAACAAAGATGGAATTTGCATGGAGTCAGTGTAGATAAAATTGGAAAGTCGGGTGGGCTTGCTATGCTCTGGCAGAGAGAGTTGGTGGTCGACTTGAGGAGTTTGTCAAGCAATCACATTGACGTGGATGTCCAGGGAGGTAATGGATCGGAAAATTGGAGGGCCACTGGGTTATATGGTTTCGCGGACCAAGGAAATCGATACCGATCGTGGGAAATCCTCAGAAGCATCAGGATAACAAGGCTTGAGTTGTAGGTGGAGACTTTAGTGAGATTCTTTTCAACTCCGAGAAAGAAGGTGGAAATCCTAAATTGCCTAGTCATATTTCAAACTTTCGTGAAGCCTTGGAAGACTGCAACCTCTCAGATCTTGGTTTCTCGGGTTTTCTGTTCACCTGGTCGAATAACCGTAAAGATCCGAATACAGTGAGATGCCGCCTTGACCGTGTTTGTGCAAATAGATTATGGTCTGACTTGTTCCCCTCAGCGCAGGTGCAACACCTTGACTATCCTGGATCTGACCACAAGCCTATTATTATGTACCTAAAAGCCGTTTTCACGGCACCCTCGTATAGGAGAAAACGACCATTTCGTTTTGAAGCGACGTGGATTTAACGTGATGACTGTGAGGAAGTTATTAAGCAAAGTTGGATCGGGGGTATAAATGGGGATCCTATGGCAGATATTATGCAAAAGAAGGACGTTTGCACAGTTGCGTTGATAAATTGGAGTAGAGCGGTGGTCAAGCAACCTAAATCCCGTATTGAAAGAATACACAAACGACTTCATGCTCTTCAGATAGGTGTGCAAACCGAGGCGAGTAAGGCTGAAAAAACATCTCTCCAATCAGAATTGGAACAATTGTATGATGAATGGGACTTATATTGGCGGCAACGGAGTAAAGTTCAATGGATGCAAGAGGGAGATCGTAATACCAAATTTTTCCACGCAAAGGCAACAATTCGGAAGAAGACGAACTGGGTTAATAAACTGAGAGACAACAGCGGCCATTGGTGTGAAAGTAGGGAGGATATCGAATATGTTATCTCGAATTATTTTGAGAACATATTTAGTTCAAACAATCCGAGAGAGGCTGCGATCAATGAGATGCTAGAGGCGATTGAGCCAAGGATTACAGGAGGGGCAAAACAAATTCTTTCCCTTCCCTTTACGGCAGACGAGGTAACCCATGCTATTTTTCAAATGGCACCTCTTAAATTCCCTGGCCCGGATGGTTTACCTGTTGTTTTTTATACAAAATATTGGAATATACTGGGCTCAGATGTCATAAAATGCGTTCTATATTTTCTTAACAATAAAAACCTTCCCTTTTCTCTTAATTTCACTTTCCTTGTCCTCATTCCAAAAGTGAAAACCCCTGAACGTATCAGTGGATATAGGCCCATTAGTCTGTGTAACGTTATATATAAATTTGGGTCCAAAGTTATCACTAATCGGCTTAAATTAGTGTTGAATGACATTATTTCTCCAACCCAATCAACTTTTGTCCCTAAACGTCTTATTAATGATAATATCTTAGTAGCCTTCGAAGTTAATCATTTCATTTAATCTAGTCCTAATAAAAAGGCGAATTTTATGGCTATTAAATTGGATATCAGTAAAGCATACGATCGGGTTGAATGGCTCTTTTTGAGGAAAATTTTATGTCGTTTGAGTTTTCCTGCTTCTTTTATTGATCTGATCATGTTATGTGTCACTTCGGTTTCTTACTCCTTCTTGTTTAATGGATCTCAGTTCGGGTTTCTCAAACCCACAAGAGGGCTCCGCCAAGGCGACCCCATATCTCCATATTTGTTTATCTGCTGTACAGAAGCCCTCATTGCTATGTCTCGCAAAGAAGAAGCTGCCGAAAATCTGCATGGAGTACGGGTGGCCCCATCTGCGCCTACAATATCTAATCTTTGTTTTGCAGATGATACTTTATTCTTTTGCAAAGCAGATGAAACCAATGCGTTAACTCTGAAGAACATTTTACAGAAATACGCGGTGGCCTCGGGGCAAGAGATAAACCTCGATATGTCCGCAATGACTTTTAGTCCATCTACGCCCGCGACAACCCGGGATACTATTTCCCAAATTCTCGGTTTTCGAGTGGTAGATAGCCACGACAAGTATCTTGGTATGCCGGTTTCTTTGGGAATGATGAAAAAAGAGATGTTTAGCTACCTACGAGAGAGAATGTGGGCCAAGATCAAAGGATGGAGCGAGAGAAATTTATCAAAGGCGGGTAAAGAGGTGATGATCAAGGCGGTGCTCCAGGCGATACCGGCTTATATAATGAGTTGTTTCCTGCTTCCCCAAAATCTTATTACAGAGCTCGAATCAGTTATTCGAAAATTCTGGTGGGGTAATGGAAAAAATAGATACCTTGCATGGTTGGCTTGGCGAAAATTGTGTATGGAAAAGGAATATGGAGGTCTTGGCTTTAGAGACCTGCGGACTTTTAATTTGGCACTTTTGGCGAAACAGGCGTGGCGGATTTGGACTCAACCCAACCTCATTTTATCTCGAATCCTTAAAGCGCGATACTTTTCGAATGGGGATATATGGTGTGCAAGTTTAGGATCACGACCCTCTGCAACCTGACGGGGTATTTTAAAGGCTCGTTCATTTTTATCTATGGGTGCTAAGGTTAGAATTGGCGATGGAAGTACAACCTCAATACGGTATGATCCGTGGTTGCCTGAGGCTGGAGGTAGAATCATCACGAAGAGACCTGTACACACAAGCTTTCCCGACAAAGTGTGCGATCTCATAATCCCTTCAACTCGGTCCTGGAATGTGTCACTTATTAAAGAATCATTTTGGCCGACTGATATTCAACATATTTTGTCTGTTCCAATTGGTTGTAGTCATGCTAAGGATAGACTTATTTGGAGTCTTACGAAGGATGGATGCTTCTCTGTTAAGTCCTGCTATCACAACATTTTAATGAGGGATGAACAACAAGATTCATCAAATGGAGGTTGTGCTAGAAACTGGAAGTTTATATGGAAGCTTCAGATTCCGCCAAAAATCGTATCTTCTTGTGGAGAGCTTGTACATGCATTTTACCGAACAACGTTGAGCTTTTCCGTCGCAACATTATCTATTCTCCCTTCTATAACTTTTGTAGGGATTAAATCGAAACGACGGTCCATATTTTCCAAAACTGCAGCGGCATTTCTTGTGTTTGGAGAGGCCATCCCTTCAACTTGGATAGCTTGGGTGAATTTCCAAACATGTGGGACTGGTTGGAATTTTTGGATAAGAGACTGACTAAGGACCTATTTCTCTTGGCGGCAGTGGTGATTTGGAAAGCGTGGGAGAGCCGAAACAAAGAAGAGCACGGGGAGAGGGGTATCCAACATGTTGATTTACCATCATGGGCATCGGCATATATCTTGGCGTATCAGCAAGCCCAGCTGATTCATACCCCATTAAAACAGCAACCTCACAAAACGGCATGGACTCCCCCGAACCAAGGTGTCGTGAAAGTCAATTTCGACGTCGCTTTTCCAACGGGTAAGGACTTCTACAGAACGGCTATGGTGGCAAGAGATTCTAACGGAAAGTGTATCTGGTGGAGTATTGGCAAATTCTCGGGCCGCCCTACCGTCGTGGAAGGCGAAGCCCACGCAGCTCTCTATGCACTTACCAAAGCAAAAATTAAAGGGTGGCACTCATTATTCCTTGAAGGCGACTCGTTAGAAATAATGGAAGCCTTACGTCGGCAGGAGACATCTGATTCTTCCTTTGGCGCCTATATTGAAGACTACTCTAATTTACTTAAGTATTTTTCTTACTGTTACGTTCTTTTGGTTTTATTAAAATACAAGGCAATTGTCTTGCCCATGCACTTGCTCAAATGGCCGATTTGGTCTATGTTGAGGGTGATACTCTTCCTTTTGAAGTGGCTTCCTATGCCTAATAATAGTCATTTTTTCAAAAAAAAAAAAAAAGATATTAAGTATTTATTTCTAAGTGTGATACGAATTATTATTTAATATATTATTTAAATATTAGTTAGTTAGTATTTCATTATTAATTAATTAGTATAGTATATTTATATTGAATATAGCCGTGTGTTAGTTTAGAGTTAGGAGGATTAGGAGGATTATTTAGTAATTTATTAGTATAGATAATTATCTTTCCTAGTGAGATTAGGATTCTAGGGTTTTATTATCTGTAAATAGTCGTCTTGTGCTAGGGTTTTATAATGAAGAGAAATAATAAAGAAGAGTTTTCTTACGTTTAGTAAAGAAATCTTATGATACTCAAGAGATCGTATCAATTGGTATCAGAGCGACGTTGCGATAACACCAACGCTTCGCTAGTGAAGCAGCGATTATATCAAAGCTAAGCTGGAGCAAAGTTAAAGATCACATCAAAACTTTGTGAAAATCATGATGTCAGAAACAAGACGGTTAGAGCGATTGGAGAAATCCGTAGAGAGATTACGAATTGATTATCAGAAATTGCTCGAACAAAGTCACAGGCGACGTCAACACCAACACAAAAGCCGAAGGGACCGCCGCCCATCACCGCCAATGCCACCGCCGCCATCATCACCGCCGTTGCCGAGCCTATCGCCGGAGGGAGAGGAAGAGGACGACCAATATTTTTTCTAAGAGTCCCAATTTTTTGTGAGATCGCCGAAGGATGAATTATCGGATTTAGTTGAAGTAATTTGGGATGAAGACGAGAAATTAACCAGTGAGGAGATTGAAGAATCACTCGTCTTAAGTGTGATAATTTGGAATGAACACGAGAAGTTAAGTAGCGAGGAGGACAAAGAATTAAAAAATATAGTGGACGGATGCCACGACTTCCAGGAGAAAGGAAACGAAGAAGTACTTGTGATTGGGAATGAGTCTGATTCTATAAAGACGGTCGAAGAAAAAGTTACGGTGATTGTAAGGGAGACGAAACTTGAAAAGACAATTGAGAAGGTTGATTTATCGACTAAGAGATTGAGAAATTACGTTCGGGCAGATGGACTCATATTTGGAAAAGACCTCGATTTTTCATCATGTTTTTCGGATTCAATCGGAAAGCAATTCGATGGCGTCAAGCATAGATGCAAACACAAAAAAGAGAGACGATTATTGGGCAGAACATTGAGGACAAGGTTCATTTCAAGAGAGGTGGTTTGATATGAATTATTATTAAATATATTGTTTAAATATTAGTTAGTTAGTATTTTATTATTAATTAATTAGTATAGTATATTTATATTGAATATAGCCGTGTGTTAGTTTAGAGTTAGGAGGATTATTTAGTATTTTATTAGTATAGGTAATTATCTTTCCTAGTGAGATTAGGATTCTAGGGTTTTATTATCTTTAAATAGTCGTCTTGTGCTAGGGTTTTATAATGAAGAGAAATAATAAAGAAGAGTTTTCTTACGTTTAGTAAAGAAATCTTATGATACTCAAAAGATCGTATCAAAATGTTTTGGCGGCGTTGTACAAATACGAGGAAAAATCAACTGAAATAAAAAATGCAAGTTTAGATAGCTTGAAACAACTTATTTTAAGAGGTGTAAAAGTAAAAGCTACTTTTGCAAACACCTAAAAACGAGCAAAAAAAACTCAGAATCTATTTCTAAAGTTTTTGCAAACACCATTGTGATAATAAATAAATAAATAGAAGAGCTGACCATGATGTGCTCCGAATGTTCCTCCTTAGGAATCGACACAAAAATGGATGAAAGGGGTTTGATATAAATTCCAAGTGAGCGTAAACATCGACCCCATTTCCCATGAAATCCAGTAATCAAGTTACTTTTCTGGCGGAACAAAAACGAGGATCCAGTAGCAGAACCGAAAGGCCCATATTCCCTGTTTTTTGTGTAAAATTTGATGGATTATATTTTATAACTTGTAGATCTCCGATGTAAGTTGTATCGTAAGCATAATGATCAGCAGGGGCATAAGTCCCGCTCACGCCAGTTTAGAAATCGGAAGGGAAATCGATATTTAGCTGCATCACATATTACAATAATTATCAGTCATTGCATTAAAAAATCCACGGAGGGCCGTTAATGCTAGGGGGAGGCGGGACTTCTTCGACCCTCCACTCGGTGAAAAATACCGTGTGGGTCTTCTGCTGCCATGTGTTATTTTTTGTATTTTATAGGGGTTTTTGTGCATAGGTCTCTAACCAAGAATCTTTATTATTCTAGGTTTAGGGCCTATATCTCTTCCACCAACAAGTCCATCCCTTTAATCTTATATATAAAAGAAAGAAACGTTGTGCAACCCTAAAAAACCCTAATTTTCTGTAATTATTTATTTTTAATATTTTTTGTCTACTAATTTATAACTATAATTTTAACAATTATCAATCTCCGATTTTTCATCAATATATTCTCAAATCTTAAGCGATAAAGATATGCGATATACGATTTTTTAAATCTTAATCTATATACTTGGATTATAAATCTTAATATGTAAGATTTAAAAAAAATCAATGTTATATAAAATATGAATAATACTACATTATTAAATTTTACTTTGTCAGTGTACGATATTTTCTTATTATGTATTAAATTGATTATTTTTTTCACTTTTGAAATAATATTCCGTGCATCGGACGGGGAAAAAAATGCTAGTGTTTATTATAAATAAAGAAAACATTCATGTATATGACAATATTACCCCCAACCCTTTATACCCAATTCTTAATTTTAACCCCAATTTAATCAATTTTGTCCACAAATATCCAATTTTGACCACAAAAATGCAATTTTGACTTTTTTTCTTCAAAATTTTTTTTTTTCAATTTGTTTTTGCCGCCGTATTCCGGCGTTGACTTTTTGTTAGTGTTTTTTTTTTTTTTGATTATTATTATTTTTACATCCGCCGTTAAATATTGACCGTAATTGTGCTGTCACTGACAGTAAATTAACGTAATTGTACTGCCGTTAACAATACATGTATGTAATTGTTCTGCCGTTGACAGTAAATTAACGTAATATTCTTATTAGTTTCTTTTGTTATTTTTTTAATTTAGTTTTGATTTGTTATAACAAGTCAACGCAATTATATTACTGATATTACTGTCAAGCACATCAATATTATTGTTTTTTTGGGTTTTTTGTTTTGTTTGAGTTATTCCCGGAGTAACGTAATAATATTACATTCTATTATTGTAATATTACTGTAAACACAATAATATTACTGTGGTTGACGGTAATATTGTTAGAGTAGGTGACCAACAAGCCAACTTGTGGCTGTGGTCTTTCCATTTATTATTGTAATAAATAAACCTTTTTCGTATTAATGATAAAACACCTTGGCATTCTATATATTTGTCCATTTATCACAAGCATAGATATAGTCCTTACAGTTATTAAAAGTACTAGTAATTGATCATTAGAATCGTGAGATATTTATTTTAGTATTATAACTATTAAACGTGTTCCTAGTCGAAGGGTTACGCCAGCAATGAGGATATCGACCTTTCCCATTAAGAGACTAGCACTTAGTTTATGTGTACTGCATCTCATCTGTAAACAATATTGTGATATCGGCATACATAAGTGGGTGCTCGTAAGTTGACGAGTTCACTGAACTCCCTCACCCTAGAAATCTCTAAGTGGTTCTCAATAATCGAGTAGAGATATCTATGGTATAGTTGTACACCATTACTCCTTATGACCTAGACATCACCGTGACTTCACTAGAGGACCAGCTGTATCGTGACCTGTCCCTGAGTTCCACCGAGGACCACCCCAAGGGCCAGTGTTCGTGCAGTCCGAAATCTAGTGGGAGGTCTGTGCATTGTAGTCGGGGATTCGATTGCTAGAATAGTCTTGGATGTCCTGTGTGTTCTCATAGTTTGTAATCTCTAAGTCACTGGCCAGAGCTGACTAAGTGATGATTAGAGAATTGGATTCTCTAAGTCATGCACGTAACGATTACAACAACGATCGCACATTCATTGAACTACTAAGGAGGTATCGATGAACCAATGCCTTTAGTTCAATCGGGACATATGAATCGAATGGATCGTACTGTACGCTAACTATATCAAAAGGTTCTTGCAGGCACTTCATTTGTATCTAGTGAATCATGACGCGTAGTTGCTAGACGCCAATCTTGATTCGTTGGGTGATTAAGGTGAAACGATCTTCATCTTAATCGTAACTCTAAGGCTTGAGTTTTGACCACCAAGGGTTGTGGGCCCACGGCTAGCTTACACCTGAACCATCGAGGGTCACACTGCTCGTGCACATGAGATCTTTGAATAAACGGCCAAAGATAAAAATGTTTAATCTTTGCATGATTGGAAGTCAATATGATTGGGTCCAACATTCGTAATTTGGAATTATGAATGAGAATAAGAAAAGGAAAAGAGTAGGCGAACATCTTAGCGGAATTTCTAAATCAGAAAGTTTCCAAATTTAGAAAGTGCACTGAATTAGGGTTTCCACTTTTAGAAAGTTGGAAATTGAGAATTGGCACTCGTAATGACGAGGACATTATAATGATTCCGAAAATGTAATCGTTATAATTTTCCGATCATTGAATTGAGAGAAACGAGCGAGTAAAGAACTAACGAGCTTAAGCTGTTGGGCCCGGTCCAACTTAAGCCCGTTAGGGCTTTTATACAAGACACTATAAATACTTGATTTATAGGTATTGCACAAACACACAACCCTAACGAAACCCTAGCCGCTCTCATCTCTGTCTCGGCCGACCTCAACCCGCGGCCACCACCGCCGCCGCCGTCGCCAACTCGCCGGTTGCGGCCACCCCTTGGCCGATCCTATTGGTAGTTCTTTTCTCTTTTCGTTTCTTCCGTTTTATTCTAAATATTTCGTGTCTAATGCCACGTTGTAGTAGATAGAAGTATACGAGGTGAAATCCGAGAGGAGGAAGATCGAAGAATCGAAGAATCGAGAAGCAGCAACCGAGCCAACGACGCACGCGCCGCCCGAAGACAATGTGTGAACCACACGCGCTGCCGTTGCTCACGCCGTTGTTAGAGTAGGTGACCGGCAAGCCAACTTGTGGCTGTGGTCTTTCTCTTTTCTTTGTAATAAAACAATCGTTTTTCGTTCGTAATAATAAAATATCTTATTTGGCATTCTATATCTGTTATCCCATGCAAGCAGCATAGATATAGTCCTAACGAGTTACTCTATTACTGTGAGTTGATCTAGTAGAATCGTGAGATAACTCAGCAATGTAATGTAACTGTTAAACCTTGTTCCTAGTCGATGGGTTACGCCAATAATGAGGATACCGGCCTTTCCCTTTTGAGACTAGCACTTAGTGTATGTGTACTGCGTCTCATCAGTCCTCGGTGTTGTGACATCGGCATACTTGAGTGGGTGCTCATACTGGATGAGTTCACTGAACTCCCTCGCCCTAGAAATCTATAAGTGGTTCTCATTCATCGAGTAATAGGTTTCTAAGATATAGTTGTACACCATTAGTCCTTAAGACCCAGACATCACCGTGACTTCACTAGAGGACCGATTGTATCGTGACCTGTCCCTGAGTCCCACCGCGGACCGCTCCAAGGGCCAACGTTCGTGCAATCCGAAATCTAGTGTGAAGTCTGTGCATTGTAGTAGGGGATTCGAGCGCTTGAGTAGTCATGGATGTCCTGTGTGTTCTGACGGTTTATAATCCATGGAATCTCTGGCCAGAGTTGATAGTGGGGTGATTAGGGAAATGTGTTTCCCTAAGTCGCACACGGACGGATTTATAATACCTAGAACGTTCGCACGGTTATTGAACTTTATAAGAGGTCTCGGTGAACCAATGCCTCTAGTTCAATCGGGACATGTGCTACGAAGGGATCGTACTGTACGCTAACTATATCATAAGGTTCTTGCAGGCACTTCATTTGTATCTAGGGAATCATGATGCGTAGTTGCTAGACGCCAATCTTGATTCGTTGGGCACCGATTTGATCGGGGATTAGGTAAAATGAGTTTTACTCTAATCGGGACTCTTGGGAGGAGTTCATATAAGAACAATGTGTTGTTCGAATCACAAAGAGTTGTGAGCCCACGGCTAGCATACACCTGAACCATTGAGGGTCACACTTCTCGTGTAATATAGATCCTTGATAACAACAAGCATAGATTAATGTGTTAATCTCTGAACGATTGGATGTCGATATGATTGAATCCAAGATTCGTAATTGTGAATTGCGAATTGGAATAAACTTAGAGAGAGAGAGACATGCGGAATTTAGTGAACTTTCTAAATTGGGAAGTTTCCCGATTTAGCAAGTCCACTGAAGTGGGAGTTTCCAATTTTGGAAATTGGAAATTTCGAAGAGGCACTCGTATCGACGAGGACTTTGAGCTCGTCACAAATATAATTTTGTTATAATTTTGTGGACGATCGTTTATTAGAAACGAGGCCGACAAGGGGATGGGCTTAATGCATCAGTGGGTCAAGCCCAATGACTTAAGCCCGCTAGGGTTGAAAACCCTAGGTATAAATAGACCTCAAAAGGAGTTTTGAGATCAGTTTTTTTCAGCACCAAAACCCTAGCCGCTCAGCCCCATTCGGCCGTTGCATCTCCGCCGCGCCACCGCCGACCACCGCCGGGAAACCGCCGGTTTTTCTCCTCTTTCTCCTTCGTTTTATTCGTGTTGTTATCTAACTCGTTTATATCTAGTGCTATAGTTCGAGTGGGTCGAAAATACGAGGTGAAACCTAATTGGAGAGGAGCTGCTGCCCCGACGAATCCGTGCACCACCGCACGCGCCGCACCGCCGCTCACGCGCCGCCGCTGCCGCTGCCACGCGCCGCCGCTGCTGCTGCCGTTCGTCGCCGTTCGTTGCCTGCTGGATCAGCTCGGTCCAGCCGTGAGGTGCAGCCCCGTGGATTGGTAATTAGCAGCTTGTACGTGACTCGTTCTAGGATTTCGATTCGTCGAAATCGCACGCTACAAGAGGTAATTCAATCGGAACTTTCGTAATTCGATTCGAACATGTTTGTATGATTATTAATTTGCAAGCATGAGTAATACGTGATTACATGTTTCGATTTTATTAAATGATGAATAAGCATGTTTCGTGTTTTTCGGTTTTATGTATTTTTCAATTAAATCGAAAATTACCATATGTATGGCGGAAGCGTTAAGGTACGTTGACTATGTGATTAGTATTGCATGTAATCGAAACTAGTTCGATATAAAATTTTAAATTCCGCTGCGTATACATGCACGATCCCCAACAGTGGTATCAGAGCCACGGGTTAATCGTTTATTTGTCAACGTGTTTATCGTTTTCGAAAGCATGCTTCGATTTGTTGAATTGTTGAATTTTTGGTGTTATCAAATTGGGTGGTTTAATATTAATTAAATATTTTGAATATTTCAGAAAATATAAAAATATTTTAATTTTGAAAAATTTCGATTTTTGGTGCTGTTTTTTCCAGCTGACCGAACCGGCCCGGTCCGGTCAGCACAAACAAAAAAAAAAAAAAAAAAAAAAATTTTATTCGATTTTCTGAGAATTAATATTAAAATTAATTGATTTTTAATTTTTGAAATTATTTATCAATTAAACCCAATTAGATAATTGATCCATTAATTTAATTTGAATTCAAAGAATAGTGTTGGATTAATTATTTAATTTAATCGTTAAATTAGTTTAATTAATGGAACACAAATTGGATGGCAAATAATTAATGGACTTCATTCTTATTTGATTGATTTATGAATGAAGGGAGTCCGTTAATTATATTTGCAATTTATCGTATTAATTAAATAATTCATGAGATGAATAATTGTGATTAAGTACGATGATGATCGTATGTCTCTCTTAGGATCAATATGCGTTTCCACATACCTAGAGAACATAGTTGTAGGAATCACAAACGATCATAACCTAAAACTTCCGATGAGCTAATAAGATTTAAAAATAAAATCCCTCATTCTTAATCAAGAATAATTATCAAGCTATAAAGGAAAACCAAATTGTTGAATTTTTCTTTCCTTCTACCAACAATTAAATTATGTGTAGCCTCTCATAATAGTGCAGTAAGCCGTGTTAGCGGGGAGTGCTATTGTGGGATAAGCTGTAATTTAATTGACATTAGATGGAGATACGGTCATAGATAAAATTATGTTGGATTAATGTGGTCGGCTAGATTAACTAGGGATTGCATTAGTTTGATATAGTTGGATCTATGACATCTAGTAGGCTAGACTTGACACACGAAGATTTTGATATTCGCTAGATTAACTTAGGTCATTATCAAGTGTGAGGTAAATCGATCTTTAGGGTCACATAGTGATGTGATTGATAGTACTCTACCTTTAGGCTTATGTAATCGGGATAGATTAACTACGGGTTACATTAGCGCTATTGGACCTAAAGCCCATTAAAGAAAAATAAGTTTTCTCGATTGTCTGCTAGAGGGTGGTGGAATTCGATAAAATTAGTGGGAGAACAATTAAAATATAAAAGTCCAAAATTTTAATTGTAACGATTATTACGAACTAAACTCTAATTATTGTCTTCTTAAAATTTTCTCATCAACAATGTCCAAACATCCCCTTTCCTCTATCCTCGACCAAAACAAACTCACCGGTCCAAACTATTTGGATTGGCTTCGCAATCTGAAACTTGTGCTCCAAGTAGAGGAGACGCAACTGCAAGGCTTACCTCGATCAGAAACGTTCTGAATAGGGTACGTATTTAGTTGAAGTTAATTTGTCCGTGAAATCTTCTGCTTGGGTATTGGATACCGGTTGTGGCTCACATCTTTGTAATGATTTGTAGCTCATGACAAGAAGTAGGAGACTTAATGTGGGTGAGACCTACCTAAGAATGGGCAACGGAGCAAGAGTTGCTGCTGAAGCCATTGGGACAATTTATCTTTTTGTTTTGGATTCTAGTTTTTCCATTGTTTTGAACAATTGTTTATTTGTTCCGTCACTTATTCGAAACCTTATTTCTATTCCTGTTTTGGATAATGAAGGTTTTACTTTTGTTTTTGGAAATTCGATTTGCATTATACAAAAGGAACAAAATATGATTTGTAAGGGACAACTTATAAACAACTTATATGAACTGAATCCAAGTGAAATACCTATTAACATTATATCAGCAAAACGAAAAGATATAAGTCTTAACCCCGCACAACTTTGGCACGCTCGACTAGGTCACATTTCCTTGAGAAGGATGAACAAGTTTGTTAGTGAAGGAATGTTCTCTTTGGAGGACGTTAAATCACTTCAAACTTGTGTATCCTGCCTTAAAGGAAAAATGACCAAGACTCCCTTCAAAGGGAAGATGGAGCGGGCCGAGGGTCTTTTGGATTTGATCCATTCAGACGTGTGTGGTCCACTAAGCGTTAGTGCTAGGGGTGGTTTTAACTACTTCGTTACCTTTACCGATGATTATTCTAGGTATGGTTTCGTGTACTTAATGAAGTATAAGTCTGAAACTTTTGAAAGGTTCAAAGATTTTAGACACCAAGTAGAAAACCAACTCGGTAGACGTATTAAGAAACTACGATCCGATCGTGGTGGCGAATACTTGAGTACTGAGTTTATAGACTATCTTAAAGAGAATGGGATTCTGTCTCAATGGACTCCTCCTGGAACTCCTCAACTTAATGGAGTTTCCGAACGTCGGAATCGAACACTGTTAGACATGGTTCGATCTATGATGGGGTTCACCGAGCTACCGGCATACCTGTGGGGTCATGCACTCCTAACTGCCGTGTATTTGCTGAATAGGGTTAATACCAAAGCAGTTAACTCCACACCTTATGAACTTTGGCACTCCAAGAAACCCACGTTTAAACATATTAGGATATGGGGTTGTCCCGCTTACGTGAAGCGGCTAGTGGGAGATAAGTTGGATACAAAATCCAACCTATGCTATTTTGTGGGGTATCCCGAGGATTCCATGGGATACGAATTCTACTATGTTTCCGAGGCAAAGGTGTTCGTCTCGAGAAATGCCGTGTTCCTTGAGAAGGAATTTCTATCAGATAGAAAGGGCAGTGTAGTTGATCTCGAAGAGGTTCGAGAACCACAATCTGAAGTTCAAGCACAACAATCAGATAATGAACCAATTCAACAAACCACTAACGTACCTCCTGAACCGTCGCTGCGTAGATCCGAAAGAGTTCGGAGAGCGCCCGATAGGTTATTCCTCGTTGATGAAGTTGACCAAGGATGTGATCCTAGAACTTTCAACGAAGCTGTATCGGATACAGACAAGGGACATTGGCTAAATGCCATGAAATCCGAAATGGACTCTATGTACTCCAACAAGGTATGGACCTTGGTAGATCCACCCGAGGGAATCGTTCCCATAGGCTGCAAGTGGATCTATAAGAAGAAAATTGGAGTAGATGGAAAGGTATCGACCTACAAGGCTAGATTGGTAGCGAAGGGTTATACTCAAAAGCAAGGAGTTGACTATGAGGAAACCTTCTCTCCAGTTGCTATGCTTAAGTCCATTAGGATTTTGCTGGCCATCTCTGCGTGGTATGACTACGAGATATGGCAAATGGATGTGAAGACCGCTTTCCTTAATGGGGACATTGAGGAAGAAATTTACATGGCGCAGCCGGAAGGCTTCATATCTTCTGGAGATGAGCAAAAGGTTTGCAAACTCCAGCGATCCATTTATGGATTGAAACAAGCATCCCGAAGTTGGAACAAAAGGTTCGACACAACTATCAAAGAGTTTGAATTTGTGAAAAACCCGGAGGAACCTTGTGTCTACAAGAAGGTTAGTGGGAGTGCAGTGACTTTTCTTGTACTTTATGTTGATGACATACTACTCATTGGGAATGATGTAGGGATGTTGCAGTCGACTAAAGTATGGTTATCCACACGTTTCTCGATGAAGGATTTGGGAGAAGCATCCTACGTATTGGGAATACGGATCTATAGAGATAGATCGAGGAGATTGCTTGGCTTGTCCCAATCCATGTACATAGACACCGTTCTTAAACGGTTTAGCATGGAAGAATCCAAGAAGGGATTCTTGCCAATGTCCCATGGGGTTCGTCTCTCGAAATCCATGCGTCCTCAAACGCAAATGGAAATCGAGGAGATGAAAAGGACACCTTATGCATCCGCTATAGGAAGCATAATGTATGGCATGCTGTGTACACGACCTGATATTGCGTATGCTGTGAGCGTCACAAGCAGATATCAGTCTGACCCCGGCCCAGCCCATTGGAAGGCTGTGAAGGACATTCTCAAGTACTTGCGAAGAACTCGAGATTTGTTTTTGGTCTATGGGGATACCGAGTTGAAATTAGAAGGCTTCACGGATTCTAGTTTTCAATCGGACGTGGATGACTCGAAGTCAAACTCGGGGTATATATTCAAAGTCAACGGAGGTGCCGTGTGTTGGAAGAGTTCCAAACAAGGCACGACGGCTGATTCCACCACCGAGGCTGAATATATTGCAGCATCAGATGCTTCAAAGGAAGGGTCATGGATTAGGAAATTCATCCAAGAGTTGGGTGTATTTCCGAACGCTAGCGATCCAGTACGGCTGTACTGCGATAACAACGGAGCCGTAGCGCAAGCTAAGGAACCAAGAGCTCATCAGAAGTCGAAGCACGTGTTGAGAAAATACCATGTGATCCGAGAGATCATAGAGAGAGGTGAAGTCAAGCTGGACAGAGTCACCTCGGAGGACAATATTGCAGATCCCTTCACCAAGCCATTGTCAGGATCAGTCCACGAGAAACATCGAGAGTCGATGGGACTTAGATTTATGAGTAGTTGGCTTTAGGTCAAGTGGGAGATTGTTAGAGTAGGTGACCGGCAAGCCAACTTGTGGCTGTGGTCTTTCTCTTTTCTTTGTAATAAAACAATCGTTTTTCGTTCGTAATAATAAAATATCTTATTTGGCATTCTATATCTGTTATCCCATGCAAGCAGCATAGATATAGTCCTAACGAGTTACTCTATTACTGTGAGTTGATCTAGTAGAATCGTGAGATAACTCAGCAATGTAATGTAACTGTTAAACCTTGTTCCTAGTCGATGGGTTACGCCAATAATGAGGATACCGGCCTTTCCCTTTTGAGACTAGCACTTAGTGTATGTGTACTGCGTCTCATCAGTCCTCGGTGTTGTGACATCGGCATACTTGAGTGGGTGCTCATACTGGATGAGTTCACTGAACTCCCTCGCCCTAGAAATCTATAAGTGGTTCTCATTCATCGAGTAATAGGTTTCTAAGATATAGTTGTACACCATTAGTCCTTAAGACCCAGACATCACCGTGACTTCACTAGAGGACCGATTGTATCGTGACCTGTCCCTGAGTCCCACCGCGGACCGCTCCAAGGGCCAACGTTCGTGCAATCCGAAATCTAGTGTGAAGTCTGTGCATTGTAGTAGGGGATTCGAGCGCTTGAGTAGTCATGGATGTCCTGTGTGTTCTGACGGTTTATAATCCATGGAATCTCTGGCCAGAGTTGATAGTGGGGTGATTAGGGAAATGTGTTTCCCTAAGTCGCACACGAACGGATTTATAATACCTAGAACGTTCGCACGGTTATTGAACTTTATAAGAGGTCTCGGTGAACCAATGCCTCTAGTTCAATCGGGACATGTGCTACGAAGGGATCGTACTGTACGCTAACTATATCATAAGGTTCTTGCAGGCACTTCATTTGTATCTAGGGAATCATGATGCGTAGTTGCTAGACGCCAATCTTGATTCGTTGGGCACCGATTTGATCGGGGATTAGGTAAAATGAGTTTTACTCTAATCGGGACTCTTGGGAGGAGTTCGTATAAGAACAATGTGTTGTTCGAATCACAAAGAGTTGTGAGCCCACGGCTAGCATACACCTGAACCATTGAGGGTCACACTTCTCGTGTAATATAGATCCTTGATAACAACAAGCATAGATTAATGTGTTAATCTCTGAACGATTGGATGTCGATATGATTGAATCCAAGATTCGTAATTGTGAATTGCGAATTGGAATAAACGTAGAGAAAGAGAGACATGCGGAATTCGGTGAACTTTCTAAATTGGGAAGTTTCCCGATTTAGCAAGTCCACTGAAGTGGAAGTTTCCAATTTTGGAAATTGGAAATTTCGAAGAGCCACTCGTATCGACGAGGACTTTGAGCTCGTCACAAATATAATTTTGTTATAATTTTGTGGACGATCGTTTATTAGAAACGAGGCCGACAAGGGGATGGGCTTAATGCATCAGTGGGTCAAGCCCAATGACTTAAGCCCGCTAGGGTTGAAAACCCTAGGTATAAATAGACCTCAAAAGGAGTTTTGAGATCAGTTTTTTTCAGCACCAAAACCCTAGCCGCTCAGCCCCATTCGGCCGTTGCATCTCCGCCGCGCCACCGCCGACCACCGCCGGGAAACCGCCGGTTTTTCTCCTCTTTCTCCTTCGTTTTATTCGTGTTGTTATCTAACTCGTTTATATCTAGTGCTATAGTTCGAGTGGGTCGAAAATACGAGGTGAAACCTAATTGGAGAGGAGCTGCTGCCCCGACGAATCCGTGCACCACCGCACGCGCCGCACCGCCGCTCACGCGCCGCCGCTGCCGCTGCCACGCGCCGCCGCTGCTGCTGCCGTTCGTCGCCGTTCGTTGCCTGCTGGATCAGCTCGGTCCAGCCGTGAGGTGCAGCCCCGTGGATTGGTAATTAGCAGCTTGTACGTGACTCGTTCTAGGATTTCGATTCGTCGAAATCGCACGCTACAAGAGGTAATTCAATCGGAACTTTCGTAATTCGATTCGAACATGTTTGTATGATTATTAATTTGCAAGCATGAGTAATACGTGATTACATGTTTCGATTTTATTAAATGATGAATAAGCATGTTTCGTGTTTTTCGGTTTTATGTATTTTTCAATTAAATCGAAAATTACCATATGTATGGCGGAAGCGTTAAGGTACGTTGACTATGTGATTAGTATTGCATGTAATCGAAACTAGTTCGATATAAAATTTTAAATTCCGCTGCGTATACATGCACGATCCCCAACAGCCGTCGCCGCCGCCGCTTCGCCGTTGCTGCCTTGGATTGCACGAATTTGTTTCCGTGGCAATCTTGCTTCTTTTCGTGCGCCTACCTCACGCTTCAAGAGGTAAAGTTTCAAATCCGTGGTAGTTCGATAATGATTTAATTTAGATTAAATATGCATGTTCGTATCGTAGTATATTGTATGAATTTATATGTGTTATGTGATTACATGAAATTCGTAATTTACTGTGAGCATGCTAATTGGGTTAATGTCGATTAAATAATTCGCATGCATGTTGTTTTTAATTTCGCTAGAAGCGCAAAGGTACGCAATTAATTGTTTACAATTATCGGGCATGTGATTATGTGTTTTAAATTTGCTTAATTTGCATAAAATTGTTGTTTTCCGCTGCGTACACGTGTCCGATTCCCAACAAATATTACTGTAGTTATAGTAATATTGTTGTCAACCACATCAATATTATTATTTCGTTTGGTTTTTTTGTTTGATTGAGTTATTCACGGAGTAACGTGAAAATATTACTGTGTATTATTGTAATATTGTTGTGGTTGACGGTAATATTACTTTTGTTATAGTAATATTACTGTCACTCATAGTAATATTAATTCTTTTGGATTTTTATTATGTTTACATTTGTTGAACGGTCAACATAGTAATATTACTCTATTACACAATAATAATGAGTTTTGTTGTGTTAATATTATTGTGTTAAACTATAGTATAGTTTATTTTACTGTGTTGAACAGTACTATAGTTAATATTACTGTCAATTACAGCAATATTGCTGTTTAAACGAAAAAAAATGATGTTACAGAAATAAAGAAAGAAAAAAAAAAAAAAGTCAACGCCGGTCAAAGCTGGAAACCGGTGGCGAAAAAACCAGGAGGAAAAAAAAAAAAGAAGTCAACGCCGGAGACCGGCAGTCAACGGCGGTTGACCGACGGTCAACGGCGGTGGCAGACGAATTTGTCCATAAAAATGTGTTTTGGGTCAAAATTGAATAAGTTGTGAAATTTGGGGTCAAATGAAGGTTATATTTAAAATAAATAATGAAATTGGAGCATATTAAAGTATGAAGGGCTATTTTAGTCTTATACAAAAATCTGGACCGTGTGAGGATTTTTTTGTAAATGAGTTTATTGTGTGGATCTCTTTATGAATAAGTACCCATTGATGGACTTATTCGTAAAAACACATATTTTATAATATATTCTCCCATTAAAACTAGGGATAATTAGTTGGAACCCCCTTATTTGGAACTTATATAGATGGGGGTCCATTTTGTTAGTTGATTATAGCTATAGGTCCATTGACCAATAAATGTAATATAAATTAAATTAAATTATTTTTCTATTGACATTAATACCCTTAATTATTATTTATATTGAGATAGTTAGTTATGGGAAACATGAATAAAATCCCACATTTCACTCTCCCCTTTAACTTCTCTCTCTTTCCTCTCCTTTAAAATCCCACGTATTTTTCCTTTTTTGTTCTCTCTCCTTTAACTCCTACCTCTCTCTCCTCTCAATCACCTCTCTCCCTTTAACTTCTCTCTCTTTCCTCTCCTCCCTCACGTATCTTTTTTTTTTTTTTTCTCTCTCTCCTCTCAATCACGCCCCCCTCTCTCTCTCTCTCTCTCTCTCTCTCTCTCTCTCTCTCTCTCTCTCTCTCTCTCTTTTTCTTTTTTTCTTTTCTATTTTACAACAACAAATTGCAAAATACAATTAGCAACATACAAACTGCAATTTATAATAGCAAAAATAAATAGCAAAACAAAATATAATACGGAACCACATACCATGTGTCAAAAATATTATTTTACAAATGTTTTTTCACAACAACACAATATGTAACTAATGATAATTCACTCAAACAACAGATGTTCAAGTTTATTCTTACACGAACAATATAAAATATATTTAAAATATAAAATATGAAATAAAAGATGATATAACAAACCAACAAACCATTTTTATTTAGGAATAAATCAGTACATTAAATACAAAATATTGTAAGATACAAATCAATAGATACAAGCATTATTGCAATATAGTCGATGAACAAACTACAATCTATCATAAGTGATTATGGTTGGGGTGATGTCATAACGGACATAGTCTCGACGTCCGACTGAATTCACAACTTCCAAACGTCATCGGGGATCTTCTAGAAACATGATCGTGTCAGTAGCATCAACCTCTAATGAATCTCTTGTTTGTTTTCTTCTGGCCTATAGTTGTAGCGACGGTAAAATGCGAGTTCAACCAAAACAGCTTACAATTATAATATGCACAAATTTGCATCAATGCATATTACAATATCAAAACGCATCATAGAATCCCTATAGAAAAGTACAATGTTCGAAGTTGCAACAACGAGATGCAAAAAAATACAATTACTATTGCAATATGCAATACATTATGAAACAACAAAATACAAAAGAAAAAAAGGCATACACACATTAACTTTAATACGAGTTTAGAAAGAGAACCAAAAAATATGTGAAACCTTTCATAGTTATTCCTAAAGAAGAAAAAAAACTAATATTAATTTGCAATAACGAGTTGCAAATTAAAATATGCAGAACTGCAAAAGTGAAAATCAAAACCGTCTAAAGGGACAACATCAACAAACTTCAAGTTGCAGACATCAACATAAAAAATATAAACTACAACATATCAACAAAATAGTGGCAGCAACAACCAAATAAAAGTATGCAAATAACCATATCCAAATGCAATTGTCACCAACAAACTGCAAAATGCAAACGATACAATGACAATACGTTATTTTCAACAAGTATTTTGTTATGATAGATGAAACCATTTGTTACGACTCCAAACTGCAAAATATTACAGTAAAGTGCAACTTGTACTATGATAACAACAAAGTCGAAATGAATTATAATATAAAATCAAAATACGCATCATATAAGCGAAATCCAAAATAAACAGTAAAGTGCAAAATATACTATGCTAAAAACAAAAAAAAATCCAAACAAAAATCGATAAAATGTTGTAATCGACATCAAAAAATTATGTAACAAAAAACAACAAAATCAAAAGCAAGAAACCAATGATTTTCACATAAAAACATATATGGTAACTGGGGTCGAAGAATCAAAGTGCAAAATACACATAAAAACAGCAAAATAAACATAAAAACAGCAAAATGAAAAACAAACAAAAAAAAATCCTTTGCAGAAAACAAAGTTATTACCTGGGGTCGTAGGATCTAAATCTCTGTCTTTCACTTCATTCATAAAAAAACCCATTGTATTTTGTCAATGAATCGCGATTTAAAAAAAAATACAAAAAATGGAATATATAGCAAATTACCTGTACGTTTTCGATTTTGCGCCATCTTTTCGGTTTCCAGATCTACAGACTCTCTATCGATCTCAACAATAGGTGGCTATGATTACATAGTTTGGGTTGAACGAAAAGGGGGGAGAGTTTTTGCATGTTTCAATTGACGAGATTTGCAGATTTTTTCCTTCGATGGCGGTTTGCAGATTTACAACTTCTTCGTCGATCTGAGAATTTGGGCTATTGTGTGCGTTGAAAGAAACGAGAGGTGAGTTTTTGCAGTCTCCCTTAAACTGATTTGCTGGATAATTATATTTAAAAGGGAATTTTCCTATTTTGCTGCAAAGGGCAAATTAGCCAAAAATATTAGCAGGGGGATTAGAAAAATAGGACTTATGACTTGGACTAGGACCTATATAATCTTAGTGTGGAGGGTTTATAAAAAAATACCCCTTAAAACTAACCTGTAGCTGAGTTTTAAAAATACAAAAAAAAAAAAACACGTAGCAGAAGAAGATTCACCTGATGTTTAATGTAGGGTCGAAGGATATACACCTAATCGTAGATTTCCTTATTTCGTGCTTCGCCACACGGATATACACTGACAACCGTTTTGGAGTACTCAGTGTCGTTGTAGCCTTTGAACGTGATGGATTCGACGGCACTATATCGTTATAGATTATAGCAATCTTAATTGCGGCATTTTTGTTCTTGTAACTAAAATCTTTACCCCCTGTACCTCCAAATGGCCTAATGCATATTTCTTCATCATAGCTGCTGCATTGGGTTTCCTGAAAAAGAAAAAAAAAAGGAAAAAGAAAAAAAAAGAAAAAGCTATTTTAAGTATTGTTGGGTGGAATCACGCAAGTGCACGTATCGCAAACAAGTAGTAAAAGTGGACTCGTGAGAGTCGGATGTCGATCCCATAGGGAATACTCAAATTATCTAATCCTAAGTACCAAATTCTAACAACTATGATTTTTATCCAGCCTACGCAAAGTTGTCAAATCTAATCAACTAAATATTTAAACTAATTATGAAAGCAAATAAACACGAGAAAATATCAATAAAAACGGACCTAGGATTTTATCTTCCCCCTATGCAAGAATTGCTCACCCAAAACCCCTTAATTATGAAATACATGATTTATGATTATTAACCCGAGACACTAATTTACTCATAACCCGCTGTCGCGTGTATTATGAGTCTATTATTCATAAACGGTTCACTATATGTATATACAAACTAGTTATGAATAAATCATTAACTAACAAGTCTCGTCAATGGCTACCTAAGGTGATATCTGTATGTCTACGACACCACATGCAATTGACACACTCATCTGGTGAAAACTACTCGAAGGTTCTTCTACTTACCGTCTAATTATCAAAATAGCTCTGTCGAGTCAATCCCAATAATCACAGATAAAGCACATAAATTGATCAAGTTCATGCACTAACAATCATAACAAGTAGAAGAAATAATCATAAAATCATAATTGCATAATCTCAAGAAAACGGGTTCACCATCCCCACATAGGGTTCCAACAAAATCCTAGATTAAAAACTTAGCTACGCCTCGTTTCTTAGAAAACTTAGCTACGCCTTGTTCTCTAAGAAAAACATCATAAAAATATTAAAAGAAATAGATTAAGAAAAGATAGACGAAAGAAGAATTGTGATGAAGATTTGTAAATTCTCCGTCCTCGTTTCTTCGTTCTCTCGCTCCTCTTCCTCTAAGATTGTGTTTAAAAGTCCTTTAATTCGTGCTTGGTTTGGGCTTAAATAGATGTCCCAACTTGGTAGAAAAATTTAGGTTTCCTTGTGTGATTAAAAGTCCAAAATTGTCTCCACCGTGTTTTGGCGCGGCCGCGCGAAAATCAGTGCAATTCTCACACGGCCGCGCGAGAATCACCGAAACCTTCTGCCCAACTTCTGCAGTTGGCACGGCCGTGCCAAACATAGGCTTATTTTGGCACGGCCGCGCGGGACCAATTTTCAGCATATTTTGTTTTCTTCCGTTTTTGCCCGTTTTTGACCTTTTTTGGCTCGTTTCGTCCGTGGAACTTCCCAATCGTCAAGTTGTACCTAAATTACATTAAACCACTCATTAATCATCATTAAATCAATAAAAGTATACAAAAATCCTGGTAAGAAAGTATACATTCAGTGTAAACTATACACTCAACAAGTATATATTGCAGAATATAATGCATTATATTACTTAAGACAAATAGGAAAATATAAGAGTGCATTGTACCCATACGAATTGAGTATAAATTGTCTTGTTATGGATAGTACGATGGAGGAAGAGCTTATGTTCCATATATATATATATATATATATATAAGAGAGAGAGAGAGAGAGAGAGAGAGAGAGAGAGAGAGGGGCCTATCATGTTGACGACGGTTGAATGAGCACTGCATGCGGCTGAGAAAATCGGCTAGCAGCAGTAGAGCCATAGTATGAGAAGTGGCAATGTGTTGGGGTTACGTGGTTTGTGAATTGAAATTGACAAATGATAATTAATTCTTAATTTTGATTTTCGACAGATTTATTTTGGAATATTATTGGGTTTGATTGGGTCCACTTGATTTTTTGTGGAACTTTTAATAGATCCATAATGACCTTTTAAGTGGTAGTTCTTTAATTATTTGTTGAGTGACAGTTCTTTAATTACTTGGTGGGTGAGGTGGGTGAGTGACAATTCTATAATTACTTTGTGAATGCCACTTATGTCATTAATGTTGAATGGCAATTCAGTAATTACTTGTTCTGTAATTACGACGTGTAGTGGCATTTCTTGTATTACTTTGTGACTGGCAATTCTGTAATTGCTTGGTGCATGGCAATTCTGTAACTACTGTTGAATGACAGTGCTGTAATTACTTGGTGAATACAATTTTGTAATTACAAATGTCAATTATGTAATTACACGATGAGTGGTAGTTTTGTAATTATTTGTTGTGTGATAGTTCTGTAATTTCTGATGAGTGGCGTTCTCTAATTACTATTGAGTGGCAGTCGTATAATTACTTGTTGAGTGGCTAGTCTGTATCATGCGATGAATGGCAGTTATGTAATTACTGCATGCGTACATATGTGTATGTCAAAAGTGTGTGTGAGTTTGTGTATGTGTCAAAAGTGTGTGTGGATGAAAAGTTTGTTGAAGTGTATGTGGGTCAAAAGTGTGTATAAATTTGTCAGACGTGTGTGAGTGTATATATGTGTGTCAAAGGTGTGTATGTTTGAAAGTGTATTGAAGTGTGTGCAAGTGCATGCGAGTGTGTATTTATCTGTGTTAAAGGTGTGCGTACGCGTATGTGTTTGTTTCCAAAGTATGAATGCGTGCGTAAAAAGTGTGTGGAGTGTATGCATGTGTGTGAGAGCGTAAATATGTGCAAATGGAAAAGTTGAGTATAATATTTGATAGTAATTTTGGGGTAAAATACAAAAGCTTTGGTATCGAGATAATGTTTTTGGTTCAGAATTTGACATTTAGTATGTATATGTACCAACCCTCACTAGGAGAGTTGGTACCTAGCATTTACTAATAGGGTAACGGTCTAGGGTTCGAGTCCCCCCTCCCCTACTTCCCTTTATAATGGACTTAAATTAACTAATTTACTCAAAATATATATATATATATATATATATATATATATATATATATATATATTTGTAATTGTTTAAAGAGGGAACTGTTATAGAATAAGCCATATTAACTCACAAGATAAAAAAATATAAATTAAGCAATAAGAATACATGTATATGTATGTAGTAATAGAGAATTGATTTCTCTGAATATAAACTATAATGACGAGAATAGTGAGCAATTGAGAAGTGGATAAATTCATTATCTATATTTATGCATTACGGAGAGAGGGGTATTTATATAAAGTAATTTGAAGCATTGTCATGCTTTGTTTAAGATAACTACTATACAAGGATGACACGTATCATTAGAAGTATATGTAGCAAAAGTTGGTCAAATCTTAGGACATACGTATGTTCTATAATACTCCCCCTTGGACTAAGTATCGTTGATATCAGCTGTAAACTGGATGAGTAAGAATATATGCCTCGTTAAAAACCTCAAGCCGGAAAACCTAGTGGGATAAAACCGGTCAAAAGGGAAAAAGAGGGCGTAACTCGAATCCACGTCGCGTGCATAAGCTGCCTCATTAAAAACCTTTGCTGGAAAACCCAACTGGACAAAACCAGCCAAAAGGGAAAAAAGAGTGCAACGCATTATTGCTTCCCCCGAAATGAGCAGTATAAACCTTTGGGGTGAGCTATCATTCCAACGCCGTATACCAATTTCTTGAATGTAGAAGTCGGGAAGGACTTGATTCGATCGCCTTTTATGTTATCGTCTCATACCTGTGCTATATAATCAACATTATCATGTTAGTGGGCATGCTTGTTTGATTAATCAACAAGATGTACCTGCAACATTACAAAACTGTGAGTCATTATTCATGTAATAACCATCGTAAACAATCTATTGATCAATTAAGAATTTAAAAATATTATCTATGATTTAAATAATCTATTGATCAATTAAGAATGTAAAAATAGGACTCTAACTATTTTCGTGATTTGATACCATTTTTGTTTCGATATTAGGCTCAACAGATTATTCTGGAGCATACTTACTAGGAACCACTTGGTTCTAGGGTTCATTGATTTTCACCTTTCCTTTTCTAAGAACAACGTCCTTTGATGCAATAGGTCTACCCCGTTTTTGTCGTGGGGATCATCATTCATTTTCGCATGTTCTTCAGGAACAACAATCCTCGCTGGAACATTCACAGTTGTAATATAAGATTTCGCGACTTTACTGGTGTCATAAAATGCATCACGAAGTCTATTGGCAATATTTTGTAAATGAATGATTCTATGGATCTCATTTTCACATTCAGATGTACGTGGGTCTAGATGAGATAAATTTTCCTCACACCATGTGAGATTCTCGATTGGTTTATGTTTATCATTATCACGGATATTCTGAATATCCTTACCAATTGGTATAAATAATGTCTCATCAAAATGACAATCCGCAAATCTAGCCGTAAATAAATCACTCCTCATTAGTTCAAAGAACCTAATAATTGACAGCGAATCAAACCCAACGTATATACCAAGTCGGCGTTGGGGACCCATTTTAGGCCTCTAAGGAGGATGAACTGGCACTTGCATAGCGCAACCAAATGTGCGAAGGTGCGATATATCGGGCTCGAAGCCTAATGCTAATTGCATTGGGGAATGCATATGATAAGCACTGATTAACTTATGCCCTACTGCATGTCCCCATGCTACACTAGTGAGTTTAGATCTCATCAACAAAGTACGAGCAATTATCTGGACGCGTTTAATCGAAAATTCGGCTAGTCCATTTTGAGTGCGAACGTATGCTACTAGGTGCTCGACATTTATTTCCAGAGCTGCACAATAATATATGCCAGCAAACGCGCAAATACTATATTTCGCGTAAATAATAAGCATACGTGGTACCATTAGGCAACATAATTGTTGCATCCCGGAGCCATTTATTATCTGACGGGACCTAATATGGTTTTAACTTGTTGGGTTTCGGGCACGTGTACGCAGCGGAAAACAAAAATTTTATGCGATTTAAACGACTTTAAAGCACATAAGCACATGCCCGACAAATTAAATCAATTAATTGCGTACCTTTGCGCTTCCAGCTAAATTAAAACAACAACATGCTTGATTACTTAATCGAAATTAAATCAATTAGCATGCTCGCGTTTAAATCAAATAATCATGCTCGCAATAATAAAACCAATTTCATGTAGACACATAAAGTCATACAAGTTTCTTATTAAAACGAACATGCATATATTAATTTAAACGTAACCGAATCGAATGACAATAGATTCGAAACATTACCTCTTGAAGCGTGAGGTAGGCGCACTTAGCAAGTCGAGATTGCTACGGAAACCAATCCGTACAATCGGGGCAGCAGCGGTGCAGCGGCAAGAGCGGCGAGACGGCCACGGCGGCGCGTGAATCTCACGCGCAGAGAAGATGGCTAGCTGCTCTTCCCACTCCTATTGATCCAATCTGTTAGCTGATCTGAAATTACAACCTTGCTCCGACTTCCATATCTCCATGCGTATTTACTGGATGAATAATTCCTTCTGTACGATGGTAGATTTATGAGTCGTGAAGCTGCTGTCAAAATTTCACGTCCATCGGATGACCGGTTGATTTATGGCGAATTTTCTCGCTAGGCAGCGCAGAAAATCCGAGAGCAGTTTTTCGGAATTGCCTTCTCGCATCTTCGATTCTTCGATCTTCCTCCTCTTGGATTTCACCTCGTATTCTTCGATCTACTAAACACGTGGCACTAGACACGTAATAGTCAGAATAACGGAAGAAAAGAAAGAAGGAAAGGAATACCGAAAGAGATCGGCCAACGGGTGGCCGATTCCGGCGAATTTCCGGCGACCGCGCGGTGGTGGTGGCCGTGGGAGAGGGTGGCTGATCGAGAGAGGCAGCGGCTAGGGTTATGAACGTGTGTTCTCTTAGTTGTGTGTGTGCAAGACCTATAAATCAAGTATTTATATGTCTTGCATAAAACCCTAACGGGCTTAAGTTGGACAGGGCCCAACAACTTAAGTTCGTTAGTTCTTTTACTTGCTCGTCTCTCTCAATTCAATGATCGGAAAATTGTAACGATTACATTTTCGGAATCATTATAATGTCCTCGTCATTACGAGTGCCAACTCTCAATTTCCAACTTTCCAAAAGTGGAAACCCTAATTCAGTGCACTTTCTAAATTTGGAAACTTCCCGATTTAGAAAGTCCACTAATACATTTGCCTATTCTTTTCCTTTTCTTATTCTCATTCATAATTCCAAATTACGAATGTTGGACCCAATCATATTGACTT
The DNA here is from genome assembly GCF_000504015.1 of Erythranthe guttata. Next base: position 649,474 of record NW_012193720.1, on the reverse strand, counting down.
CCAATCATGCAAAGATAAACCATTTTATCTCTGACCGTTTATTCAAAGATCTCATGTGCACGAGCAGTGTGACCCTCGATGGTTCAGGTGTAAGCTAGCCGTGGGCCCACAACCCTTTGTGGTCAAAACTCGTCCCCTTAGAGTTACGATTAAGATGAAACTCGTTTCACCTTAATCACCCAACGAATCAAGATTGGCGTCTAGCAACTACGCGTCATGATTCCCTAGATACAAATGAAGTGCCTGCAAGAACCTTCAGATATAGTTAACGTACAGTACGGTCCCTTCGATTCATATGTCCCGATCGAACTAGAGGCATTGGTTCATCGAGACCTCTTTATATGTTCGATGACGGTGCGATCGTTCTAAGTGTTGTAATCCTTACGTGCATGACTTAGAGAATCGAATTCTCTAATCATCACTTAGTCAGCTCTGGCCAGAGACTTAGAATGATTACAAACTTTCAGAACACACAGGACATCCAAGACTATTCTAGCGATCGAATCCCCGACTACAATGCACAGACCTCCCACTAGATTTCGGACTGCACGAACACTGGCCCTTGGGATGGTCCTCGGTGGAACTCAGGGACAGGTCACGATACAGCTGGTCCTCTAGTGAAGTCACGGTGATGTCTAGGTCATAAGGACTAATGGTGTACAACTATACCATAGATATCTCTACTCGATTATTGGGAACCACTTAGAGATTTCTAGGGTGAGGGAGTTCAGTGAACTCGTCAACTTACGAGCACCCACTTATGCATGCCGATATCACAATACCGTTTACTGATGAGATGCAGTACACATACACTAAGTGCTAGTCTTAATGGGAAAGGCCGATATCCTCATTAGTGGCGTAACCCTTCGACTAGGAACATGTTTAACAGTTATAATACTTAAGTAAATATCTCACGATCCTAACGATCAATTACTAGTACTTGTAATAACTGTAAGGACTATATCTATGCTTGTGACAAAGGGACAAAGATATAGAATGCCAATGTGTTTTATCATTAATACGAATAAAGGTTCGTTTATTACCATAATAAATACGAAAGACCACAGCCACAAGTTGGCTTGTTGGTCACCTACTCTAACAATCTCCCACTTGACCTAAAGCCAACTACCCATGAATCGCAATCCCATCGACTCTCGATGTTTCTCATGGACCGATCTCGGTAAAGGCTTCGTAAAGGGGTCTGCAACGTTCTCTTCCGAGGTGACTCGTTCTACTTTAACTTCACCTCTATCAATGATCTCTTGGATCACATGATATTTTCTCAGAATATGCTTCAACTTCTGATGAGATCTCGGCTCCTTAGCTTGCGCCAAGGCTCCGGTGTTATCACAGTACAACGGTACTGGATCACTAGCATTAGGAATGACACCCAACTCTTGGATGAACTTCCTTATCCAAGTCCCATCTTTTGCAGCTTCGGACGCTGCAATGTATTCCGCTTCGGTAGTGGAATCGGCCGTCGTGCTTTTCTTGGAACTCTTCCAACACACGGCACCACCATTAAGTGTGAATATAAATCCAGAATTCGACTTTGAGTCGTCCACGTCCGATTGAAAACTAGAGTCGGTGAAACCCTCTAATTTCAACTCGGCACCCCCATAGACCAAAAATATATCCTTAGTCCTTCGCAAGTACTTGAGGATATCTTTCACGGCTTTCTAGTGAGCCGGGCCGGGGTTAGACTGATATCTGCTTCTTGTGACACTCACAGCATACGCAATATCGGGTCTCGTACATAGCATGCCATACATTATGCTTCCTATGGCAGAAGCATAGGGTGTCCTTTTCATCTCCTCGATTTCACTAGGTGTTTGCGGACACATAGATTTCGAGAGACGAACCCCATGGGACATTGGCAAGAATCCCTTCTTGGATTCTTCCATGCTAAACCGTTTCATAACGGTGTCTATGTACAGGCTTTGGGATAAGCCAAGCATCTTTCTTGCTCTATCTCTATAGATGCGTATTCCTAATACGTAAGATGCTTCTCCCAAATCCTTCATTAAGAAACGTGTGGACAACCATGCTTTCGTTTGTTGCAACATTCCTACGTCATTCCCAATGAGTAGAATGTCATCAACGTAAAGCACTAAAAATATTACTGCCCTCCCACTAACCTTCTTGTATACACAAGGTTCCTCCGGATTCTTCTCAAAATCAAACTCTTTGACAGTTGAGTCAAACCTAATGTTCCAACTACGGGATGCTTGCTTCAATCCATAAATGGATCGCTGGAGCTTGCAAACCTTTTGCTCACTTCCAGAAGATATGAAGCCTTCCGGCTGCGTCATGTAAATTTCTTCCTCAATATCTCCATTAAGGAAGGCGGTCTTCACATCCATTTACCATATCTCGTAGTCGTACCACGCAGCTATGGCAAGCAAAATCCTAATGGACTTCAGCATCGCGACTGGCGAAAAGGTTTCCTCATAGTCAACACCTTGCCTTTGAGTGTATCCTTTTGCTACCAATCTAGCTTTATAGGTCGATACCTTTCCATCAACTCCAATTTTCTTCTTATAGATCCATTTGCAGCCTATAGGAACAATTCCTTTGGGTGGATCTACCAAGGTCCATACCTTGTTGGAGTACATGGAGTCCATTTCGGATTTCATGGCAGTTAGCCAATGTCCCATGTCCGCATCCGATACGGCCTCATTGTATGTTCTTGGATCTCGTCCAAGATCAACATGATCTTCATCATTTTCGAGGAGGAATAACCTATCCGGCATTTTCCGAACTCTTTCGGATCTACGTACCGTAGGTTCAGGAGGTATATTAGTGGTTTGTTGTATTGGTTCGATTACTTGTTCTTGCGTTTGAACTTCACTTTGTGGTTCTTGAACTACTTCAAGTTCTATCATGCTACCCTTTCTATCGGATAGAAACTCCCTTTCCAAAAAGGTGGCATTTCTTGAAACAAACGTCTTTGCTTCTTTGACATAGTAGAACTCGTATCCCATCGAGTCTTCGGGATACCCCACAAAATAGCACAAGTCGGATTTACTATCAAACTTATCTCCCACTAATCGCTTCACATAAGCGAGACAACCCCATATCCTAATATGTTTGTAATTGGGTTTCCGGGAATGCCAAAGTTCATAAGGTGTGGATTTAATTGCTTTGGTGTTAACTCTATTCAGCAAATACGCGGCAGTACGGAGTGCATGACCCCACAAGTATGCCGGTAAGTTTGTGAACCCCATCATTGATCGAACCATATCTAATAGAGTTCGATTCCGACGTTCGGATACTCCATTAAGTTGAGGAGTTCCCGGTGGAGTCCATTGGGACTGTATCCCATTTTCTTTTAGATAGTCAATGAACTCGATGCTCAAGTATTCCCCACCACGATCGGATCGCAGCTTCTTAATACTTCGTCCGAGTTGCTTTTCTACTTCATGTCTAAAATCTTTGAACCTTTCAAATGTTTCAGACTTGTACTTCATCAAGTACACATACCCATACCTAGAATAATCGTCGGTAAAGGTGGCGAAGTAGTTATATCCACCCTTCGCACTAACACTTAGTGGACCACATACGTCTGTATGGATCAAATCCAAAAGACCCTCGGCTCGTTCCATTTTCCCTTTGTAGGGTGACTTGGTCATTTTGCCTTTAAGGTAAGATTCACAAGTTTGTAGTGATTTCACGTCCTCCAAAGAGAACAATCCTTCACTGACAAAATCGTTCATCCTTCTTAAAGAGACATGACCTAATCTAGCGTGCCAAAGTTGTGCGGGGTTTTGATCTATCTCCTTACGTTTTGCTGATTTTCGCCTTAGGGGCCCCCACTACCTTCACCAACTTTGAACTTGCTGTTTGGGAAGGGAACTCTTTCCTTTATCTTCTTTTGGGAAGAACTCTTCTTTCCAAAAGTAGCAGCAATGAGAACAAACTTCTCTTTCTTAATGGTGGACTCGAAACTGACCAACATGTTCATTAACTCATCCAAGGGAGGATCTAGTTTGTTCATGTTGAAGTTCACTATGAACGATTCATAGGAACTAGGAAGAGACAACAGGATCAAATCCAACGAGAGCTCGGCCGGGAGGGTGACATCAAGATTCACTAGCTTTTCAAGGAGAGTGATCATTTTGAGACAGTGCTCGTGGACCGAAGTCCCTTCGCGCAGTCTCGCCGTGATCAACTCCTTTGTAGCAGCGTACCTCGATGCCCTAATATTCTCACTATACATGCTATCGAGATGAGCCTTTATATCGAAAGCATGCAAGTGAGACTCATATTTCCTCGCAAGCGCGGGCTCCATGGCGGCTATCATATAGCACCTAGCATGAGTGTCATCTTTCTTCCAAACTTCATAAGTTTCCTTTTCAGCATCAGTCGCTGTGGCAGGTATAGTGGCGGGAAGCCTCTCGTTCAAAACATAGAGACGCCCCTCAACAGTTAGCACAAGCTTAAGACTACGCAACCAATCTAGGTAATTAGGGCCATTGAGTTTATTGTCGAGGATTGACATTATGGGATTCTTAGACATGATTATCTGAGACATTATAGAGAAGAGGATTATTAGAGATTCGCGTTAAATGATTGTTACAATTAAATGTTTGGACTTGTGTTATTTAATTGTTCTCCCACTAATTTTATCGAGTTCCACTTCCCTCTAGTAGACAAACGAGAAAACTGATTTTTCTTAGTGGGCTTTAGGTCCAATGGACAAATACAACCCGTAGTTAATCTAGCCCGATTATATTTGCCCAAAGGTAGATCACAATCAATCATATCCACAATATGACCCTAAATTAATTTTCCTCACACTTGATAATGACCTAAGTTAATCTCGCGAATATCAAAATCGTCGTGTGTCAAGTCTAACCTACCAATCAAAGATGCTCATAGAACTTGATTATGCCAAACTAATGCAGTCCTTAGTTAATCTAGCCGACCACGTTAATCCAACATAACCCTTTTCTATGGCTACCTTCATCAATATGTCAATTGAATTACAGCTTACTCTACCATAGCACTCCCCGCTAACACGGCTTACTGCACTACAGCAAAGGGCTACACATAATCCAACCGTTGGCAGAAGGAAAGAAATAACTCAACAGATTGGGTTTTTCTTTATAGCTTGAAATGATTCTTAATTGAATTAAGAATGAGGGATTTTATTTAAAAGTTTTATCTCATCAGAAGGTTTTGGATTGGTCTATGTGATTCCTACATCTATGTTCTCTAAAGGTATATGGAAGCGCATATTGTCCTAAGAGGAACATACGACCTAATTTCATAATTAATTACATTAATTAATTATCGAGTTTTCAAAATAATTATAGAACCTCAACTAGCATAAATCATTCAAATAATGTTAAGGTACTACTAATTAAGTTGAATATATAATCAACATTATATATGTGTTCTATTAATTGAAATCAATTTAACAATCTAAATCAATTTAATTAATCTAACACCTATTTACTAAAATAGATGATTGTCGATCCAATTATCTAATTGGGATTAATTGAAAATAATTTTCCAAAAATTAAAATCAATTTGTTTTAAGTTTAATTTTAGAAATCTGAAATTTTTTTTTTTTTTTTATTTTCAGTGGACCGGTTCGGCCCAACCGGTCTGACCGGTTCGGACCGAAGCGGTCCGGTTCTATCCGGTCCAGCTGACCCAAATCAGTGGGCCGGGTCAGTCGGACCGAGAACCGGTCTGACCGACCCGAATCCACTTGGATTCGGTCAACTAAATCGTACACAACCATCGAACCGGCCGGTTCGACCGGTTCGATCCGATTAAACAAAAACCGACGTTTTAAAAACAATTTCAGATCCGATTTTCCAATTTTAAACAATTTTAAAGCTGGAAAAATTCTAAACAATATTTCAAAAATATTTTAAACTTACGAAAACTCCCAATTACATAATACGACAAACACTACTTTAATAAATCGAACGTGCATATTAAAACGAACGCAATTAATTGCGCAACGAGCTCTGATACCACTGTTGGGTTTCGGGCACGTGTACGCAGCGGAAAACAAAAATTTTATGCGATTTAAACGACTTTAAAGCACATAAGCACATGCCCGACAAATTAAATCAATTAATTGCGTACCTTTGCGCTTCCAGCTAAATTAAAACAACAACATGCTTGATTACTTAATCGAAATTAAATCAATTAGCATGCTCGCGTTTAAATCAAATAATCATGCTCGCAATAATAAAACCAATTTCATGTAGACACATAAAGTCATACAAGTTTCTTATTAAAACGAACATGCATATATTAATTTAAACGTAACCGAATCGAATGACAATAGATTCGAAACATTACCTCTTGAAGCGTGAGGTAGGCGCACTTAGCAAGTCGAGATTGCTACGGAAACCAATCCGTACAATCGGGGCAGCAGCGGTGCAGCGGCAAGAGCGGCGAGACGGCCACGGCGGCGCGTGAATCTCACGCGCAGAGAAGATGGCTAGCTGCTCTTCCCACTCCTATTGATCCAATCTGTTAGCTGATCTGAAATTACAGCCTTGCTCCGACTTCCATATCTCCATGCGTATTTACTGGATGAATAATTCCTTCTGGACGATGGTAGATTTATGAGTCGTGAAGCTTCTGTCAAAATTTCACGTCAATCGGATGACCGGTTGATTTATGGAGAATTTTCTCGCTAGGCAGCGCAGAAAATCCGAGAGCAGTTTTTCGGAATTGCCTTCTCGCATCTTCGATTCTTCGATCTTCCTCCTCTTGGATTTCACCTCGTATACTTCGATCTACTAAACACGTGGCACTAGACACGTAATAGTCAGAATAACGGAAGAAAAGAAAGAAGGAAAGGAATACCGAAAGAGATCGGCCAACGGGTGGCCGATTCCGGCGAATTTCCGGCGACCGCGCGGTGGTGGTGGCCGTGGGAGAGGGTGGCTGATCGAGAGAGGCAGCGGCTAGGGTTATGAACGTGTGTTCTCTTAGTTGTGTGTGTGCAAGACCTATAAATCAAGTATTTATATGTCTTGCATAAAACCCTAACGGGCTTAAGTTGGACAGGGCCCAACAACTTAAGTTCGTTAGTTCTTTTACTTGCTCGTCTCTCTCAATTCAATGATCGGAAAATTGTAACGATTACATTTTCGGAATCATTATAATGTCCTCGTCATTACGAGTGCCAACTCTCGATTTCCAACTTTCCAAAAGTGGAAACCCTAATTCAGTGCACTTTCTAAATTTGGAAACTTCCCGATTTAGAAAGTCCACTAATACATTTGCCTATTCTTTTCCTTTTCTTATTCTCATTCATAATTCCAAATTACGAATGTTGGACCCAATCATATTGACTTCCAATCATGCAAAGATAAACCATTTTATCTCTGACCGTTTATTCAAAGATCTCATGTGCACGAGCAGTGTGACCCTCGATGGTTCAGGGGTAAGCTAGCCGTGGGCCCACAACCCTTTGTGGTCAAAACTCGTCCCCTTAGAGTTACGATTAAGATGAAACTCGTTTCACCTTAATCACCCAACGAATCAAGATTGGCGTCTAGCAACTACGCGTCATGATTCCCTAGATACAAATGAAGTGCCTGCAAGAACCTTCAGATATAGTTAACGTACAGTACGGTCCCTTCGATTCATATGTCCCGATCGAACTAGAGGCATTGGTTCATCGAGACCTCTTTATATGTTCGATGACGGTGCGATCGTTCTAAGTGTTGTAATCCTTACGTGCATGACTTAGAGAATCGAATTCTCTAATCATCACTTAGTCAGCTCTGGCCAGAGACTTAGAATGATTACAAACTTTCAGAACACACAGGACATCCAAGACTATTCTAGCGATCGAATCCCCGACTACAATGCACAGACCTCCCACTAGATTTCGGACTGCACGAACACTGGCCCTTGGGATGGTCCTCGGTGGAACTCAGGGACAGGTCACGATACAGCTGGTCCTCTAGTGAAGTCACGGTGATGTCTAGGTCATAAGGACTAATGGTGTACAACTATACCATAGATATCTCTACTCGATTATTGGGAACCACTTAGAGATTTCTAGGGTGAGGGAGTTCAGTGAAATCGTCAACTTACGAGCACCCACTTATGCATGCCGATTTCACAATACCGTTTACTGATGAGATGCAGTACACATACACTAAGTGCTAGTCTTAATGGGAAAGGCCGATATCCTCATTAGTGGCGTAACCCTTCGACTAGGAACATGTTTAACAGTTATAATACTTAAGTAAATATCTCACGATCCTAACGATCAATTACTAGTACTTGTAATAACTGTAAGGACTATATCTATGCTTGTGACAAAGGGACAAAGATATAGAATGCCAATGTGTTTTATCATTAATACGAATAAAGGTTCGTTTATTACCATAATAAATACGAAAGACCACAGCCACAAGTTGGCTTGTTGGTCACCTACTCTAACATAACTTGTGCCTTGCACAATGTCACACTCGAGAAATATATTTTATTATTGAATATTGAGTGTGTAGTTGCACTATCGAGTAGGCAATAGTCATATTTGTCCATATTTTTCATGTGTGTGTATCAAAATCAACTCGACCTCGGGTATTTATCCTCCAAGGGAGATATGTACTTGTGGGTTTATTCAAAACAACTCAAATCTTGGGGATCACACCTTCGAAGAGAGATTTATATACAATGGGTACAAAATAACCCAAAACCCTTAAATTTGGACTTGTGATTAATAGCCTCTAAGTTGGCTCTTGATGGGTTTTACCTCGTCTAATACTCTACGAGCTTCAGGCTCGGAGTTATTTTCATATGCCTTTAAATCGGATTTTGGCGGATATTACCACGTCTTGACTCAACAAGCTTCAGACTCGTAGTTATATTTGTGATTTAGCCTCTAAATCGACTTTCTTATCTCTACCAGTTTAGTCTTGGAGCTATATTAAAGATATATCATCTAAATTGGCTTTCTTGTCTGAACAAGTTTAGACTCGGAGCTATTTAATGATTTAGCCTCTAAATCGGCTTTCTTGTCTTAACGAGTTTAGACTCGGAGTTTATTAATGATTTAGCCTCTAAATCGGCTTTCTTTGTTTCAACGAGTTTAGACTCGGAGTTATATTTGAGCAGCAATTCAAATAGTATATAAGCTATATATGTATATACACGAATCCGTCAAATCCTTTGAGAAATGATAGCGTATAAAATACCGAAGTATTCACTAATCATTCTCGTTTGTCTTTTCGACAATAGATCGAGGATCTGGATTTTCTTAAACAAAAATAGAAAGAAGAATACAAAAATAGAAAATCCCTATCGAGCGAAACCTCGTTCTGATAGCGTGTATAGAATAAGCCCTATTAACTCACAAGATAAAATATATAAATTAAGCAATAAGGATACGTGTATATATATGTAGTAATAGGGAACTGATTTCTCTGAATATAAACTATAATGACGAGAATAGTGAGCAATTGAGAAGTGGAGAAATTCAATATCTATATTGATGCATTACGGAGAGAGGGGGTATTTATACAAAGTAATTTGAAGCATTGTCATGCTTTGTTTAAGATATATAACTACTAGACAAGGATGACACGTATCATTAGAAGTATATGTAGCTGTTAAGTGTATATTTTTACATTTTATCGTACCTTATTATTTGAGCTTTTGGTGTGTTTTAACGATAATTGGTGCTTAAAAAGTTGATTTATTGTATTTTAGGTACAAATTGAAGAATTGGAAAAGTGTGGGGTCAAAACTGCAATTTTGGAGATAATATGGGCCAAAAGTGAAAAAATCAAAATATGAAGACTTAAAGCTCGGACGGCCGTCCGAGTTTTAGTTCAAAATATGGGACGGCCGTCCGAGACCTAGAGGCAGCGCAGTAAAGAGATTTTTATTGCACAAGGAAACTGCCTTCTTCTCAAAATTTTCCACCCTATATAAGACCAAAACAAGCACACAATTAGGGATTTTTTTACGCAATTTCAAGAGCAACAAAGCAATAAAGAAGACGAAGAATTCGAAGACTCCAAGCATAGACTTATCGCTTATGATTAATTTTATTTGCGTTTTTCCTTTAATCATGAGTAGCTAATTTTCTTATTTCTAGGATTTTATTTGGAACCCTATGTGGGATTTATGAACCCAATTCTATGATTTTATGCAAGTTTTAATTCCGGATTATTTCTCCTACTTGTTTTATTAAGTGCATGAATTTGATCACCTTATGTGCTTTTATGTTATTGTTAATCGCATGAATCGGAAGATCGGGTTAATAATTAGAAATGTGGTGGAAGAGCCTTTGTGGTATTAACATAGGAATATAGTTCATCTCTTAGGTAGCCATTATTGAGATTTGTGCTTAATGTTGTGTTCTAGAATTAATTGCATAGGAATATAGTAACTGAATCTAGAGTATTAAAATCGTAATACACGCGGAAACGGGTTATGATTATTTTAGCATCTCACGTTAATAATCCGGGTTAATTGCTTGCATAATTGAAGGAATTGGGGGAGTAATAATCACATAGGGGGAAGAATAAAATCCAAGGCTTGTTTACTCTGATTAAACATTCGTTTTTAATTGCTTTCGTGCTCTTGTCTTTTTAATTTGCTTTTTAATTTAGTATAATTTAGTTAATTCTCTCCAAATTCGACTGTGTAGGGTGGGCTTGATAATAATTGGTAGGATTTAGCGTCTAGGATTAAATAATTAGATATTCCCTGTGGGTTCGATATCCGGACATATTTGTCCATTATATTACTTGTACGATACGTGCACTTGCGTGTAGGTATTTCAACCAACAAGTTTTTGGCACCGTTGTCGGGGAATTATTTTAATTATTTATTTTATTCTAGCTCTAGATTTGAACAATTTTCACGATTCACCCATTTAATTTTTGTTTTATTTTATTTTTGTTTTAGGTATTGTGTATGCGTAGGAGACTCGATCTTGCTAGAGAATCGTTTGATCCCGAAATCGAACGTACTTTTCGAGCCGCTAGGAGACGTCAACGCGCAACCAATACAATGGAGGACGAAGAACGCGGAAACGCAGAGGGTAATTTACTCAATGCCAACGGAAACCTAGTCCAAGACCACACCCTCAACTTCCAATACAGCCAGCAGTTCGACCATGGGCTTTTTCAAGACTACATAATCGCTACTCTTGACGGATTCCACCCGAGCATCCAATATCCACCTATTGAGGCGCACAATTTTGAGTTCAAGCAAGGCCTCTTGACGATGCTTCAAAATAACGGGCTATTTAGTGGATTGGTGGGTGAAGATCCCCATCTTCACATTGTCAATTTTATAGATACCTGTAATTCCCACCGTCAAAACGGCGTTTCCAAAGAGGCGCTTCAATTAATTCTCTTCAAGCACTCCTTACAAGGAAGAGCTCGCCAGTGGTTGATGTCCCAAGCCCCCCACTCTATCTCGTCGTGGCCTCAACTCCTCAACCTTTTCATGAAAGTTTATAGCTCACCCGAGAAGGAAGAGAGAATCCGAAGAGAAATTCACAAATTTGTCCAAGAGCAAGGCGAGCAATTATACGAGGCATGGGAGAGATTTAAAACTCTTTTGCGGCAGTGTCCAACACATGGAGTCGAACAATGGCGGCAAATCCACATCTTCTACCAAGGGATTAACGAGAATGCACGAACCGTCTTAGATGCATCAACAGGGGGTAATTTCATGAGTCAATCGATACCGGATGCATTTATCATGTTCGATCAAATTGCACAAAATCGGTTTCCCAAGTCAAGCGAGAGGATGGTTAGTGGAGCCAAGAAAATTCCCGGAGTGTTGGAGTTAGATGCAATTACGGCCCTTCAAGCTCAAGTAACCCAAATTGCTCAACAAAATCAACTCCTTCTACAGCACATCAAAGCAAGTCCCACAACAAGTCCAAGCAATTGATTCTCCATGTTGTGAAATTTGCGGTGGAAATCATTACACGCTCCAATGCCATCAAGATGTGGAGTCGCTCAACTACGTCAACAATGCACTTCACCAATTCCAAAATCAAGGGTGGAGATCACAAGTGCAATATGGAGGAAATCAACAAGGCCAAGGATATCAAAGACCTCAAGGTCAATTCCAACATCAAGCACCTCCTCAACAAAGCTATCAAGGCAACAATCCACCGGCCCAAAAATCGAACACGGAGGAGATATTGGCCCAAATTCATGACTGCTACCCAAGCCTCGCTGTGGAATTTGGAGAATCAATTTACTCAATTCGTTGTGGATCAAGAGAACCGTCTGGCGGGAGCATTGCCATCGAATACGGAAGATCCTCGAAAGCAAAAGTTCGAGTCGTGCCAAGCTATCGATTTCAAGATTGAGAAAAATGAAGAATTTCAAGTCAAGCCGCAAGTCACTGTAGCCGAATGGGTCGAGCCAATCCCATATCCACAAAGATTACTACCGAAAAAGATCGAGGTCGAGACGTGCCAAGCAGTCACCATGAAGAATGGTAAGAAATTGGAGGAAGCCCCACGAAAGCAAAAGTTCGAGTCGTGCCAAGCTATCGATTTCAAGATTGAGAAAAATGAAGAATTTCAAGTCAAGCCGCAAGTCACTGTAGCCGAATGGGTCGAGCCAATCCCATATCCACAAAGATTACTACCGAAAAAGATCGAGGTCGAGACGTGCCAAGCAGTCACCATGAAGAATGGTAAGAAATTGGAGGAAGCCCCACGAAAAGAGAAGAGAAACACGGTAATCTAGAAGCCGAGAGTGAATGAGGAAAAAAATCAACTCATGAAGAGCCACCATCAACGGTGCCTTCACAAAACCCTCCAATTCCTTATCCTCAAAATTTTATAAACAAGAAGCTCGACGCCGAATATCAAAGATTTTTGGAAAAGTTGAAGGAAATTCGCATAAATATTCCTTTCATTGAAGCACTTCAAAAGCTGCCAAAGTGGGTGAAGAAAAGTAAGAAATTGCAAGGGAACGAGATGATCCAACTCACGGAGCAAATTAGTGCAATTCTTCCTCGGCCCTTTCCACAAAAACTCGGCGATCCAGGTAAGTTTACTATTCCTTGTACTATAGGAGGTAAAAATTTTAGATCGCTCATTTATTAAGACGCTAGCATTAATCTTATGCCTTATTCCACTTTTAAAAATCTTGGGTTAGGAGAAATTGAACCGACGGCTATAACTCTTCAATTAGCCGATAGATCTTTAGTTTACCCGAAAGGTATTTTAGAGAATGTGCTAGTGAAAGTCAATAAATTTATCTTCCCTGTCGATTTCGTTATACTTGATATATACGAGGATAGGGAGATACCTCTTATCGTAGGGAGACCGTTTTTAGCCACGTCGAAGACGCTAATTTATTGTGCTAGTGGTGGTCTTACAATGACTGTTCATGATCAAACAATCAAATTCAATGTTTTTAGCGCTAATAAAAATCCATGTGATAATAATGACTGTTTTGCTATTGAACTTATGGATTTTACAATTCACGAAAAATTTAATGTTTTGCACTTGGACAACGGGAAAGCATATTTGAGTGCAGGAGATGATGGCGGAAACGGGAATCGGAAGGAGCAAGTTTACTTTGTGGACTCAATTTCAACTCCTCCGAGAGAAAGTCATAAGATTTGGGGTCTTAAGGGCGATGAATGTGCAAAGAAGATGTTGCCACCCAAAGACTCGAGCAAGCCACGAGAGAAGGATGAGTCAAGCTATTGTGGTCGTAAGGAGAAAGTCAAAAGGAAATTGCACAAAGGACAATTGGTGTTATTGTGCAAATCACGTCTTTGGTTATTTCCAAGGAAGCGCAAATCAAAGTGGTCGCAGCCGTTTATTGGCCAAGAAATTCTTCATCACGAGGTAGTCAAGATAATGGAGCGAGATTCAAATCGTACGTTCAACGTGAAGCGGAGCCGTCTCAAACCGTACTGGGAAGCGAATGAAGAATGCCAAGTGACTTCGGTCACTTTTGCTTGAAAATAAAGAAGAAACGTCCGGCTGAAGACTTTAAACTTAGCGCTTCTCGGGAGGAAACCCGAGCTTTATTGTTTTTCGTAGTTTTCTTTACTTTTTTGTTTCGTTTTTATTGTCATAGGCATGCATTCTAATTAATTTATTTGAATTTTAATTTTCAAGGTCGAAAACATGGTCAGGGGGTCCAGACGGCCGTCCGGGAAACAGAAGGCAAAATCCAGCATCACAGCATGTGGGACGGCCGTCCCAAAACATGCCTAATTTGTGGGACGACCGTCCCAAAACCAGTAAAGAGAGACACATTTTGGACGGCCGTCCGAAATGTGGCACAAAAACTGGGAGGACCGTCCGACTATTTTTGGGGCGTTTTAAATTTTTAAAAATCAAAATTTCTCCCCTATTATTTCCTAAACCCTCCTCGTTTATTCTCTCTAAATCCCAGACACAAGGAGGCTAGAGAATCAAAACAAATTCTCCAAAATCTACTCTTTCAAGGCACGCCCACAAGGTGTTCGACAATTTGCTCCAACCAAATTTTGAGTTCTATTGTCAACCAATTCTCACCGAATCTATTCCATCCTCTCTCCCAACTATGTCGTCCAACAAACGAGGCCGCGCGAGTGAAGAATCATCTTCCAAAGGGAAGGGAAAAGGGAAAGAAAAGTGCCACCGCGAGTACCCGAGCTTTCCGATGAGGACGAGCGTGAGAGAGCGCGGGCGGAGGACCCCGATCACATCGACTCCGACTAAATCAAGTGTTTTCTATCCTTAAACTTTGTGCTAATTTCGTTGAGGGCAACGAAAATTTTAAGTTTTTGTGCTTATTTGTTTTAGTTTGCATGCATTAGGTTTTATTGATTTTTATTGCTTTTATCGTTTTTTCCGGAATATTAAAAAAAAAAAAATTGCTTGAGTCAAATGCATCGATGATTTATGATGATGAGAGATGCTCAATGTTTAATGATGAGATTGCTTGTTTTGTGTGATAAGGATTATATGTTTGTTTAGCTTTCGATTCAATGGAACTTAGAAGCGAATTATTGCTAAGAATCACACTTTGTGCATTGCTTTGGTTGAATGTTTTGTATTTTAAATTTGGAATTAATTTGTGCTAGATCATGCTATGTTCGGTTTTAGAACTCACCTTAGGAAATTTATGATACGAAGTATTGAGTAGTGAGTGATTTGGGATATGACTTGGGCCTTCTTTGAACTGTTTGAGCTTTTCAAGCCGACATTTTTATCGAAATTATCCTTAGAACCTTGATTTGAGCATCAGAGAAAAGGTGTTCTTTCTTTTAACCAATGTGTAAGGTAGAATAGGTGGAGATTCTTGAAAAATTAACCCTTGGAGTTCGGTCGAAATTTTTTTAAAGTCCTTCTTCTTCGAAAAAAAAACGAAAAGAAGACAAATATATATGCTTATATATATATATATATATATATATATATATATATATATATATATATATATATATATATATATATATATATTAAAAAAGAAAAAAAAACAAAAAACAGAAGAAGAAGAAGAGACTAGAAGGAGAAGTAAGGACTAGTTGTTGAATTGTTTTGAAAGCTCGATCTGTTGTCTTAAGAGAAAAAAGTGGAGACTTTTGAACTCTTAAGTATCAAGTTTATTAAAGTCCTTAGAGGTGAATTCATTGTTTTAAACACCTATCTTTCAAATTTTGGCGTAATCACCTCAATTCAAGAAGAATAGCCGCATATACCCATATTTCCTACCTCGAACCAAAGAGCCTAACAATTGAAAGCCACAAAGCCCCAATGATCCCAATAGCTTAATGTTCGATATTAGTAGAGTAGAATAATTTGGTGAGTATTTGGAGTCAAACATATGCATGTAAGTATAAATATTTTGTATCTTTAATTTGCAAATGTTGGATGCATGAAGGAATTGTATGATTTGTGGTTTTTGCTAATGGTGAGTGACTAAGTGCTGTTGAATTTTGAGCTTGCGAATGCCTAAGAATTGTCATTATAATTACAAGTTGTGAAAACGTGAAGTTGATCATTGATCTATGTAATGAGATGTAATAGTTGAGTTATTTGCTTATTGGTAGATTTTGCTTGAGGACAAACAAAAGTTCAAGTTTGGGGGTGTGTTAAGTGTATATTTTTACACTTTATCGTACTTTTTTATTTGAGCTTTTGGTGTGTTTTAACGATAATTGGTGCTTAAAAAGTTGATTTATTGTATTTTAGGTACAAATTGAAGAATTGGAAAAGTATGGGGTCAAAACTGTAATTTTGGAGAAAATATGGGCCAAAAGTGAATAAATCAAAATATGAAGACTTAAAGCTCGGACGGCCGTCCGAGTTTTAGTTCAAAATATGGGATGGCCGTCCGAGACCTCGAGGCAACGTCAGTAAAGGGATTTCAATTGCACAAGGAAACTACCTTATTCTCCAAATTTTCCACCCTATATAAGACCAAAACAAGCACACAATTAGGGATTTTTTTACGCAATTTCAAGAGCAACAAAGCAATAACGAAGACGAAGAATTCGAAGACTCCAAGCATAGACTTATCGTTTATGATTAATTTTATTTGCGTTTTCTTTTCATCATGAGTAGCTAATTTTCTTATTTCTAGGATTTTATTTGGAACCCTATGTGGGATTTATGAACCCAATTCTATGATTTTATGCAAGTTTTAATTCCGGATTATTTCTTCTACTTGTTTTATTAAGTGCATGAATTTGATCACCTTATGTGCTTTTGTGTTTTCGTTAATCGCATGAATCGAAAGATCGGGTTAATAATTAGAACTGTGGTAGAAGAGCGTTTGTGGTATTAACATAGAAATATACTTAATCTCTTAGGTAGCCATTATTGAGATTTGTGCTTAATGTTGTGTTCTAGAATTAATTGCATAGGAATATAGTAATTGAATCTAGAGTATTAGAATCGTAATACACGCGGAAGCGGGTTATGATTATTTTAGCATCTCAGGTTAATAATCCGGGTTAATTGCTTGCATAATAGAATGAATTAGGGGAGTAATAATCACATAGGGGGGAAGAATAAAATCCTAGGCTTGTTTACTCTGATTAAACTTTCGTTTTTAATTGCTTTTGTGCTCTTGTCTTTTTAATTTGCTTTTTAATTTAGTTTAATTTAGTTAATTCTCTCTAAATTCGACTGTGTAGGGTGGGCTTGATAATACTTGGTAGGATTTAGCGTCTAGGATTAAATAATTAAATATTCCCTGTGGGTTCGATATCCGAACTTTTAGTCCACTATATTACTTGTACGATACGTGCACTTGCGTGTAGGTATTACAACCAACAGTAGCAATAGTTGGTCAAATCTTAGGCCACATGTATGTTCTACAATAGGAATCTATTTATTTGGGAAAGTATTTTAATTGAAGTGGTTTTGGTCCAATTCCAATTTTAAAATATTGTAGAATATATTAATTTATTTATATTTGAAATGGTCCACATTTTAATATTGTTTACAGTATAAGAAAATGGTCCACCAACCATTTATTTGAACTCCATTCTTATGTAATATGCTTTTTATAATTTTGAGAACTATGAATTTTATCTGTACTTTGTTGGAAATTTTATTTTTTAAAATAAAATTATTTTTTGAATGGAAATTAAAAAAAGTTTTTAGGCACTTATGTGATCAAATAGGTGTGACAATATGAAGTGGTGTGGCCACACCTTTTCATTTGTTTAATTTCCTAAGGGTTGTGTTCATTACTCACAACCATTGAAACCTATAAATAAAAAGCTTCACATGTTTGATTTAACAATATGATAAAAATAAATTCAATACCATAATTTTGTTCTATGGAATTCTTCTTTCTTTAGCCCGGAAATATTCTTCGTAGAATATTTTCTTCCGTATTCGATTCGAGAATTTGAGACACAAAGTAACATTCGTTGTATACGGGATTTTGAGTGCTCATATGCCGAGTTAGCCGTTGTATATTGGGAGACGATTATCAAATAACCGTAAGCACCGTAGCGGGGCAATATCGTGTTAAGGAAAGAGTTTACTCGCCTCGGCTAATCTTCTCGTATTTTCACCATCTAATTTGTTCGACCATTTTACTAAATTCACTAGCCGTTTTATGTACCAGGAACAACAATCTTAAGACGATAATTTAGTGTGATTTAGTAAATTGTGTTTTCTGCACACATTGGTGAACGGGATGGAGAAGAAGATAGTCTGCCAAAAATCAAGAATTTACAAAATCAAATTGGAGGAAAAAAATCATTTTCGGACAGAACGTAACATGAAGTTTCCGTCTCATTTTCGAAGGTGTTCCAGGCCGAATATGAAAAATTAGCATATTACAAAAGTTGTAGATAATCAAGTTGGCTTTCCAGATCATGTTACATATTCAAAATCGCAGATCGTACAAAGAAGTTATGATAAAAACACGAAAGGGTGCCAAAACTGCGAAGGCACCTTTTTCATGTAAAATACAACCGTTCGTGACCAATGCAACTTGTCGCATATTAAACCCCTCACCAATATCCAATGCACAAAATTTTGGTGAAAGAAGACCGAATCAAAGAATAATGATGAGGTTTTATATTATTTTCAATCCATGAATATTATTAAATATTTTGTGGTTCCATTGTAGGTGCATTTTTACATCACACATATTCTTACTTCGAGGCTTACTTTGATCATGATCCAGTCCGAATCTCAGAAAACGTGAAAGATAAAAGTTGTAGAAAATTTGTTGTCTATTTTTAAAATATTGAATCAACAAAATTGGACTTCAGACAAAGAGATATGATTAAATCATTCAGCACTGCCATAATATTGACACGATTTGGTGCTACCCAAAAAAATTTGAATTGACGAACATATAATTTATGTGGTACGCTTTTTGATCATAAGATATCTATTTGTGCAATAAATTGATAATGCTACATGATAAAATGGCGGATTATTGCATGATAGTTTAATTTTCATATGTGGAAGCACGGTAAATCATATACAATATACATGCTTTAATGAATATTCATTATGTTTGTGTATCTACATTAATGATATAACTAATTTTATCCTAAATGCAATAAAGTGATAGCGTATGTGTTAATTATTTGAATAAGTTTATCACAAACCGCATGAGAAGTGCTATACTACATGCATGACATTTCTCATGAAAATGCAATATTTATTTCCATAAATTATATATAGTTTTGATACGGGATTAGCTTTCTCCCAATTTTCATTTGATGTGGATCCGTGCAGTTGATTGATTTTCGAATATGTTATATGAAATTTGTGAGTACGTGATCTTATTAACATTTTTATTATTGCATATGAACGATTAGACATATCTCGTTAATGAAGTATGAGTTACTTGGTAAGAGGAATATTATTATACATATTATTATTTGCGTAAGCCATACTAATTCCTTAGAATTGTGTATTGCATGGACACATGTAGATTACGTGCTATATATTTATATAAATCAATTATGTTGGACATTAATTAATATATGTCATGAAATATTATGTCCAAACTAGATGTTATTATATACTCGTGTATATACTATATATATGTTGATAAAGTATGCTTGATCGATTGTTTCTTTCTATGAAAGTCGTGCTCACGTCTCAAACATTATTTTTATTACATTGATGCACATGTTCTTTATATATGAATCATACTACATTACAATTAAAAACATAATTGAAATGAAATAGAAGCTCAATTCACTAGAGCACAAGAGTATTTCTTGTCTCAAGAACATAAAAGAAGATCGAATTGTTAGTTCGATTTGATTTTTTTTTTTTGATATCACATTTGCAAGATGATGATCTAGAATGTGAATGGATGAGATCGGATTCTGATTTTTCAAACATCCGAAATAGTTGTTAACAACAATGGATGTTTTGTTGAAAGAAAATTCGAGCAGTGTACTTAAGAGCTCATTGTGTAGAATTAAATCGTAATTGGATATGGCTGAGAAATATTAGCTTCATATACTTGTGACATTAGCTCTTATTATTGTTGTCGAGTGCCACTATGAAAGAGTTATGTGAATCTGATTGTTGATTTACTTGTCGAAAACCTTTAGATTGCAAAGAATTGTTGAACCCCGTATGCATGGATAACTCAGAGATGGGTAAGAAAGAGGAATACGAAGAATATTATTATCCTAGGCAGAAGTACGGGACGTGTACGAGAGAGGGTTTCAAATATATTATTACTGTTGAGTTGCAGGCTGCAGGCGTACGCGATGCCTGATAGTGCAATTGATTATTTGGTTTCTGGTGCGATCGAGTTCTCCAAACACTGCTCGGAGGATGAAGACGACCTCCTCGTGATTCAGGTGGTGGTTGATCTGGATGTTTGCACGGTAGGCGATTAGGTCAGAGTGCTTGATGAATTTAGGGAAGGTTAGAGTTGAAGATGTTGATCGAGGGTTGAGTCTTATGGAGACATGTCCTATTTGCTTGATTGATCCCACCGTTGGAGATCAGATATCGGTTCATCCTTGCGGTCATGCTTTCCATAACCATTGCTCGTGCCCCTCGTGCCCTTTGCAGTTTGATAGTAATTAATTTATTTACCAGCCGCCGAGTTTTTCATTTATTTATCTAACTTTCGTTGATATCTTGTTTGTATTGAATTGATTCGAGTTATTTAACTTTCCCTATCTCAAGTTTTCTTTTGTATTGTGTTGTGTAGTTATTTCGATATCTTACCTAGTTATTCAAAAACTGCAATTAGAATTTGTGTGAGCTACAATCAAGACCTAGGAACATTGTACGTCGTGTTCCTAAAAAAAGCTTCATTTTTGTAATGATTTTTATTCGCTTGAAGAGTGTGCATGTTTTTATTTTTT
Source organism: Erythranthe guttata (assembly GCF_000504015.1). Next base: position 628,675 of record NW_012193720.1, on the reverse strand, counting down.
TTTTATTTTTTTACGATTGTTTGATTGGCCACAATCGAGGTTACATTTTGGGGCTCGGTATGAGCCGGAGTGTGGCAAAAACTGCAGTTTCCGTTTGCATTAGTCAACATTCATCCCCGTCGCTGCATCAAATTATGCCTTCAAAAGTTTTTTTTTGTACAATCGGAAGAATGCTAATTGACCAAGGAGGTAAATTTTTGTGCATGTTGTTGGAAGAAAAGCTGCACAACTTCCGTTGCATGTGGAGAATACTCGAGCCTAGAAAAAAACGAGTTTTTTTTGTTCCTATAAATATATTCAAAATAAATTAAATAAATAAATAACTCGAAGCCTTGTGCTGACGAATCATCAGACCTGCAGGTTCGCGTATTTCAATTCCCCGACCACCGGCAGTGCTTCCAAAATTAGTGCCTCCGTGGAACTGTTATTTTTTACGCAGATTTGCAATTATTGAACCAATCTCTTAAGACAAAACATTCAATCTCGGACAATTGCACATAAAAACCGACCATGTAATAGTTTATATACGAGCAGACGATTTGTGTGAAACGACCTGCAAATCCAAGATCCTGAACGGGCGTTGATTTACCGTTCCTTCAAACTCATTGAACCTGATCAAATTTTCAACAAAAAAAAAAAAAAAAAAAAATGATCAAGACATAGAACATAACCACAAAGTGCACGAAATAACAATAAAATTCGGTCCACACAGTGGGAACTAGAACTAGGAGATAGAATAGAATATGTTTCTTGGTTTAGTAGTGGATTATTGATTGAATAACAAAAGGCTAGACATGAGGAGCCGAAAAATTGGAGATCAAATTTATCTTAAAAGATTATAAAATGTAACATTTTAATTCTATTTCAATAATTTAAAGGAGTTTTTGTGTGCATAGTCTCTGACCAACCATCTTTATTAATCTAGGTTCACGAGTTATATCTGTTTCGCCAATAAACTCATCCCATTAATATATATTATAAATAAAGTAAAAATTAATGTATATGACAAAATTACTCCCAACCTTTTACACCTAATTTCTTAATTGTAACCCCAATTTAATCAATTTTGACAAAAAAAAAAAAAATCCAATTTTAACTTTTAAAAAAAAAACCTTTTTTTTCTTTTTAAATTATTTTTTTGTCGCCGTTTTCCGCCGTTGACTTTTTGATTTTTTTTTAAATCTTTTTCTGGTCTATTTTTTCTGCCGTCAGTTTCCGGCGTTGACTTTTTCGATTTTTTTTTTCCTAAAACTTTTATCCATTTTTTTACCCTGCCACTAAACGTTGACCATAATTGTACTGTCATTAACAATAATTACAGAAATTATATTGTAAGTGATAGTACATTGACGTAAATATATTGTCGTTGACAGTACATTAACGTAATTGTACTGTTGTTGACAGTATATTTATGTAATTGTACGACAGTACAATTAGAGTCAACGACAATATTATTATCATCATTATTATTATTATTATTATTATTATTATTATTATTATTATTATTATTATTATTATTATTATTATTATTATTATTATTAT
>NW_012193720.1:568877-617154 GCF_000504015.1 Erythranthe guttata | reverse complement strand
AGTCTGGAAATTCGCGTGAAAATCAGAGAAGAAAAAAAAAGTCAACGTCGGAGACCGGCAGTCAACCGGCCGTCAACGGCGGCGACTGACGAAATTGTACTAAAAATTGTGTTTTGGGTCAAAATTGAATAATTTATGAAATTTGTGGTCAATTTGAGGTTAAATTAAATTGAATGGTGAAATTGAAGCATATTCAAATGTGAGGGGCTATTTTAGTCTTTTACAAACCTCTGGACAATGTGTGGATTTTTTTAGTAAAATAGTTTTTTGGCTGGACCTCTTTATGAATAAGTCCGCATAAATGAACTTATTTATAAAGTGCCCTAATTTAAAATTTAAATTTTTTTACCTACCCTTATTTTTAGTCCTTGATATACTAGAAGTAATTGTAATGATAACAACAACAAAAAAAATGTCCAATTTTTACAAAAAAATATTATAGCATGTCTGATTTAAGTTAGGATTTTTCATCTCCAAAAATTCAAGCTTCCCATTTTTACTAATTTTGGTTTCCAAATTCAGGTATTCTTATTTTTTCACAAATAAATAAAAATTACTCATTCATGACAATTACACCCTAGAACACCGGTAACTATAAAAAAAATTCAAAAAAATAGATTTTTTTTATTATTTAAAAAAAATTCAAAATATTACATCAATCCATTGAGATATGATATAATAATAACTTTAAAGTCGATGTGGCATTCGTGATTACAATCACACATGATTACAAGTTCCGTTAGTTTTCGGGGGCATGTAAATATACACATCACAGGGACCTTAAAACTAGTATAACAAACCTCATGTGGTTGGTTGCAATTTTATAGTAAATTTTAAAACATATAATGAAGTAGGAATTGAACGCTCCGATCAATATAAACGAATTACCCTCTCTGCAGATTTTTTAATTTCTAGTGTCTTGTTTTATCTGTCTTTTTTTTCTTGATTACTTTTTATTTTTTTCTTAATATTGAAATATGTATTGTGATTCTCTGTCACATGAAGAAATGGATACACCCAACAGAGATGATGAGTTGCCAACTAATTCGGAAAGAAGGGGAGAGAAAAGAGATGTGCCGGCAAGAAACCTTCGGTTGTCGCCAATAAACCTTTGGCGACACCACCAAAGAAGTCGGGAATCGGTAAATTCGAAGGAATACGAAAGGAATCGGTACAACATTGATGAAGAATATGGGATACCAAGAAGGGAAGGGCCTCGGGGCAAAACTTCAGGGTATTATCGAGCCAATCGAGCCCATAACTCGAGAAGATTATAAAGCTGGCTTAGTGTCACATACTTGTTCCCTTAACAACAAACCGTGCTACCTTAGCTCCTTCTCGCCCCTCGCGATAGCTAAGTCAGACTGTGCCGAATGTGTTGCGAATGCTAAGTGATGGAAAACGAACAAAGAACTTAAGAAGATAAGAGAGTTTGTAGGGAAGTACTTGTATTGCTTGAATGTCTTGGATTTGTTGGATTCTTGTTGGATGATTACAAATGAAGTCCCTACTCCTATTTATACTAGGTCACCTTTTTAATGGGCGGTGGATATCTATTTGATATAACGGCTAGGATTTGTTCACTAGAACACTCCAAAGTATTCCTACAATGTATCTACAAAATGAGGTTTTAGAAAGTTTTCTAGAATCCTCCCAAGAATCTCTACCAATCTCCATATACACTTGGGCCAACTTGGGCCAAGTCTATTTGGGCTAAGTTTTGGACTTCTTAACCTCCCAACCCAAGGAAATCGGCGGGCCGTGACATCCTCCCCTGCCTAATCCGGTAACGTCCTCGTTGCCTTCAACAAGTGGAGACGATCTTGAAATTGCCACAAATCTTCCTTAGTCTCTGTTGGGTGCTAAATACCTAACACGCAAGTGCACGTATCGCAAACAAGTAGTAAAAGTGGACTCGTGAGAGTCGGATGTCGATCCCACAGGGAATACTCAAATTATCTAATCCTAAGTACCAAATTCTAACAATTATGATTCTTATCCAGCCTACGCAAGGTTGTCAAATTTAATCAACTAATTAATTAAACTAATGATGAAAGCAAATAAACAAGAAATAATATCAATATAAAAACGGATCTAGGATTTTATCTTCCCCCTATGCGATAATCCATCACCCAATTAAACCACTATCATGCAAGTTACAATTCCTGATTATTAACCCGGGACACTAAATTACTCATAACCCGTTGTCGCATGTATTATGAGTCTATTATTCATAAACGATTCACTATATGTCTATGCAAACCAATTATGAATAAAGCATTAAATAACAAGTCTCGTAAATGGCTACCTAAGGTATTATCTATATGTCTACGATAATACATGCAATTAACACACTCATCCGGTGAAAACTACTCGAAGGCTCTTCTATCCCTGTTCTACTTATTAAAACGATCTGTCAATCAATTCTAACAATAACGTATAGAAACATAAATTAGCTAGGTTCATGCGCTAAATAAGATCAGATAGAAGAAATAATCGAAGAAATTAAACTTGCATAATATTAGAAAAATAGGTTTGAATTACCACATAGGGTTCCAAGAAAATCCTAGATAAAAAAAACTTAGCTACTCATGTTCTCTGCGAAAAGCATAATAAAAATACGAAAGTTCATAAAAATCGAGAAATAAAAGTAAAAAGGGAGAACTATGATGAAGATTCGTCGAGTCTTCGTCTTCGTTGCTCCGTTCTCTTGCTCCTAGATTGCGTGTGTAAAGATCCATTCTTAATTGTGTGCTTTTTGGCCTTTAAATAGGGTGCAAAGATATAAGAGGGCGGTTTCCTTGTGTAATTAAACTTCCTTCACAACGCCACTTCGTGAACCCGGACGGCCGTGCGAAAATTCGTTCTTAAATCCGGACGGTCGTCCGGTCTTTAATTCTTCAGAGTTATGATTTTTCTACTTTTGGCCCACTTTTTCCCCGAATTTGCAGTTTTTACCCCATAAGTTGCCAATTCTTCAATTTGCACCTAAAATACAAATAATAACCATTTTAAGCACCAATTATCGTTAAAACGCACCAAAATCTCCAATTAAAAGGTACAATTAAGTGTATAAATATACACTTAACACACCCCCAAACTTGAACTTTTGCTTGTCCTTAAGTGAAATCAATTTATGAGCACAAAACTCGACCATACATCTCATTACATAGATCGATTGGTCAACTTCGCGTTTTCAGAACTTGCAATTATGATGACAATTCCTAGGTATTCGTAAGCTTAACATTCAACGGCACTTCGTCACTCACTATTACCAAAAACCACAAATCATACAATTGCTTCAAGTATCCCATATTTGCAAGTTAAAGATAGAAAGAATTTATACTTACATGCATATATTTGACTCCAAATACTCACCAAATTATTCTACTCAACTAATATTGAACATTAAGCTATTGGGATCATTGGGACTTTGTGGCTTTCAATTGCAAGGCTCTTTGGTCCGAGGTAGGTAATATGGGTAAGTGTGGCTAATTTCTTGAATTGAGGTGAGTACGCCAAAAATTGAAAGATAGGCGTTTGAAACACTGAATTCACCTCTAAGGACTTTAATAAACTCGATTCTCAAAAGTTCAAACGTCTACACTTTTGCCTTTGAGGCAATGGATCGAACTTTCAACACAATTCAACAACTAGTCCTTATTTCTCCCATCTAATCTCTTCTTCTCTTTTATTATTTTTTTTTTTTTATTTTTTTTGTTTTTTTTTATCGAAGAATTTAGATATATATATATATATATAAAGAAGCACATCTATATCTATATCTTTTTTTTTTTTTTTTCGAAGAAGAAGAAAGACCTTATAAAAAATTTCGACCGAACTCCAAGGGATAATTATTCAAAAATCTCCACTTTTCTACCTTCTACATATTGGCTAAAAGAAAGAACACCTTTTCTCCGAGGCTCAAATCAAGGTTCTAAGGATAAGTTCGATAAAAATGGTAGGCTTGAAAGGCTCAAACGGTTCAAAGAAGGCCCAAATCATATCCCAAATCACTTACTACCCAATACTTCGTTTGATAAATGTCCTAAGGTGAGATTTAAAACCGAACAAAGCATGATTTAGCACAAATAAATTCCAAATTTAAAATACAAAACATTCAACCAAAGCAATGCATAAGGTGTGATTCCTAGCAATAATTCACTTCTACATTCCGTTGAATCGAAAGCTAAACGAATATCTACTCCTTATCAACATAAAACAAGTAATCTCATCATCAAACATTGACCATCTCCCATCATCATAATTCATCGATGTGTCGATCCAAAAAAAAAAAAAAAAAAAATATATATATATATATATATATATATATATATATATATATATATATATATATATATATATATATATATATATATATATATTTTTTAAAGCAAATAATAAAACGAAAATAATAAAACGACAACTCAAACAAAAACTAAAGCATGCAAACTAACAAACAAGTAAAACACAAATAAGGTGCACATAAAAGAAAACAAATAGTTAACCACCCCCAAACATAAAATTCACATTGCCCTCAATGTGATTTGCCCGGAGTTTAAGGATAGAAAACACCTGTTTAAGCGTCTGGACCATCATTGGGTTGCTCACCAACTCCACCTTGCACATGAGCATCACCATCCTCCTCATCATCCAAAAGCTTGGGTACCGGCTCAAGAAACGGTGCGGGCAACGGGGCCGGTTCGGCGCACTCAGGAGTACCGCATGCTAAATGGCGCACAATGGCTTGGAGCATCTTCCCCGACCACCGTTGAAGGGATTCGATTGTGCTCACCTTGTGTTCCACCGTGGCAAGCCGATTTCTAGTAATCGCCAACTCTCGCTCCATTCTTCTTTGAAAACGGCGGTCCGAACTTGTGCTTGGACCCTCGGGTGGGGCTAATGGTTGGTTATCGACGGGGTGCTCGCCATCGTGGATGGGTGCCTTGAATTGTCGGGCCGCAAGGTTACTCATCGGCTTCCGAATTAATGTGAGAATATCCGTCGTTTTGGTTGGGACCTTCGCCTTCTTGCATAGACCGGTAACTAGGCAAGGGAAATAAAACCCTTTGGAGTTGGTGACCATGGAGGTCCAAAATCGGTCGGATATAATTTCGCCAATATTGATCGGTGTGCCCTTGAGAATGTAATATGTAATATGCAAGAGCACACCGTTCAGGATCCACGTGAGTCCACGAGCGGGTGGGGATGAGGTTAGCACATATGAAAGTAAGGCACGCCTTGCCTATTTGGTGGATGCATTTCCACTCTAACTCGTATGCCTCCTCCGTTGAGAGTTCGGACCGAATTGGGGGCCCATCGCACAACACCTCGCCGAGTTGATCTCTTGTAACCGCGAGTTGCATTTGTTCCCAATTGAATGGCTCATGTCGGAGGTTATAGAAGGAGTTGATGGCCTTGGCACACCAATCGACCCGCTTCCCTCGAACTGTGCTCGTCTTTCTATCCGAAGTTAGGAGAATACGGGTGTTGGCGTAGAACTCGCGGACCAAAGATAAGTTGATCGACCCCTCCGTTTCCAATAATGCTTGCCACCCGCGTCGTAGGAATTCTTAATGCAACGGTGAAAATTGTGGAAGGGTGATATCATACGCGCGCTCCGTCACAAGTTTCTTCACTTTTTGTTTTAAAAAACGAACCTTGGAGCCTTCGACACAAAAAGCATCGTCATCGGGGGTTGGAATTTGATCGGCTTTCTTGCCCTTCCCCTTGCCTTTTGAAGTGCCTTCGCCTTGTGAGGTGCCCTCCCCGTCACGTCCTCGTTTCCCCATGATGTGATAATGCGTGTGGAAGGGATTTGAAGTGAATTGATGTGCAAAATTTCCCCCAAACTTGACTCGGGCAAATCGTCGAACACCTTGTGGGTGTTCTTGGTGGAATGGGTTTTTAGAGAAAATTGCACCGTTCTTGAATCCTCCCTACGCAAATCAACAACAAACCACCGTGATTAAGTATTATATGTGTGTAATTGGTGAATTTTTGGTGAAATTTGTCAAAGAAAAGGAAAAAAATTTATAGGGGGAGGGCTAGGGTTCGAAGTAGGAGAGAGAGGGGAATGGAAATTGTGAGAATTGTTGTGTGGAAAACCCTTTTTAAATCTGCCCGTTTTTTTATCTCGGACGGCCGTGCGAGATTTAGGTATAAAATCCGCACGGCCGCGCCCTTTGCTGATTTTGTCCAGTAGCACCACCGAAATCTCACAAGGCCGTGTGAGATTTCGCCTTTTTTCTTGCACGGCCGTGTGAATAGTTGCAGAAATTGCAATTAAACCCCTGAAAAAATAAAAACTTCTTATTAGTGTCCCTGAAACTTTTTTTTTATTTTTTTATTTTTTAGTTAAAATAAAATAAGAACTAAAAATAACAAGATAAATAAAAAAAAAATTAAAATAAAATAAAAGAAAGAAAAACGAAATCTCGGGTTGCCTCCCGAGAAGCGCTAAGTTTACAGTCTTCAGCCGGACTTTGTCTGCTTCTCTGTTCAAGCTAACGTGACCGAAGTCACTTGGCGATTGAATTCTTCTCTCCGATAATGCTCGTTTGGTTCTTTAGGTGGCCACATCCTCCTTGCACGTTCATCACCGTTAGCACCCCAACTCTTTTGACTATCTCTCGGACGAGTTGAAATTGAGTCCGCACAGTAAACGTGCTCCTTCCGATTCCCTTTTCCGCCGTCATCTCCTTCACTCAATGATGCTTTCCCATGGTCCAAAATCGAAACATCAAATTTTTCATAATTTGTAAAATCCATAAGATCAGTAGTAAAGCACTCATTATTATCGAAGGGATTTTTACTAAAAACATTAAATTTGATCGTTTGATCATGCACCGTCATTGTAAGATCACCACTAGCACAATCAATTAGAGTCTTCGAAGTGGCTAAAAACGGTCTCCCTAAAATAAGAGGTATCTCCCTATCTTCATCTATATCGAGTACAACAAAATCAACCGGGAAGATAAATTTGTTCACCTTTACTAGCACATTCTCTAAAATACCTTTTAGGTAAGCTAAAGACCTATCGGCTAATTGAAGAGTTATAGCCGTAGGTTCAATCTCACCTAACCCAAGATTTTTATAAGTGGAATAAGGCATAAGATTAATGCTAGCACCTAAATCAATGAGAGATCTGAAATTTTTACCTCCTATAGTACAAGGGATAGTGAACTTACCTGGATCGCCGAGTTTTGTGGGAGGGGCCGTGTAAGAATTGCACTGCATTGCTCCATGAGTTGGATCATCTCGTTCCCTTGCAATTTCTTCCTCTTTGTCACGAGATCCTTGAGAAATTTCACCCACTTTGGCATCTTTTGAAGGGCTTCGATAAACGGGATATTTATATGGATTTCCTTCAACTTGTCCAAAAATCTTTGGTACTCGGCATCGAGTTTCTTCTTTAGCAGCTTTTGCGGATATGGGACTTGAGGGGCTCGTGATTTCACTGTAGATGATTGTGGTTCTTCGTGAGTTGCTTCTTTTTCCCCGATCACTCTCGGCGTCTCGATTACCGTGTTTTGCTTCTCTTGTCGTGGGGCTTCCTCCAATTGTCTCCCATTCATTAAACTTACAGCGTTGCACTGCTCGATGTTGCTCTTTCGAGGATCTTCTGTATTCGACGGCAAGGCTCACGATGGCCTCGCGGTTAGCTGGGTTGCCAGTTGACCCATCTGTGTTTCCAAATTTCGGATGGAGGCTTGGGTGGTTGTCATAAATTGTGCCAAGATATTTGCGAGATCTCCACCTTGAGTTTGAGCTTGAGGTGGATTTTGGAATCCGGGAGCTGGTCGTGAATAATTAGGCGGTTGACCTTGAGGTGGTGCTTGCCTTTGTCCTTGCTGATTTCCTCCCCACACAAAGTTAGGGTGATCCTTCCATCCCGGATTATACGTGTTGGAGTACGGGTTCCTCTGTTGTCGGTTGGTGTCATGCACATAATTCAGAGACTCCGTTTCTTCTACGCGCTGGTCGGGAACTTGGACTGTATGGACTTGCTGAGTTTGCAAAGCCGCTACTTGCTTTGATAGCTTCTCTAACTGGGCCGTGATTGCAGTGACCCCGTCCAATTCCAAAATTCCTCCCGTCTTGACTGCTCCGCTATTCGACCGGTCCGATGCCCGCATGTATTTATTTCTAGCGATTCGCTCCAAGAGTTCGTATGCTTCGTCGTAAGTTAAACTCATGAACATTCCGCCAGCTGCAGAGTCGAGCACGGTTCTCGAGTTGTCTTGCAATCCATCGTAAAATATTTTCAGTTGGCGCCACTCTTGAAGTTCGTGATTCGGGCACCTCCTTACTAACTGTTTGAACCGCTCCCACGTCTCGAATAATGCTTCACCGGCTTCTTGTATGAAGTTTTGAATTTCTCTCCAGATTCTCTCAGTTTTTGTTAGGGAGTTGTATGTGTTCATGAAAAGTTGTGCTAGTTGGGACCAAGACGAGATGGAGTGCGACGCACGAGTTTGTAGCCATTCCCGGGCTAGTCCTTGTAAAGAGTGCTTGAACAAACGGAGTTGCAGTGCTTCAGGTGATACTCCGTTCATCTTGTTCGAATTGTTGGCTTCAATGGGGGGCTGCTGGATACTTGATTGACACCCATTGAGTGTTGGAACGGTGTACTCATGCAGTGCTCGTTGACGCGGTGGTGGATTAATAAGCTGGCGTTGCTCTTGCTCAATAACGACTTCCCCCACCGCATTTGGTAGGCGCCCTTGGTCATCTCCCCTACGATTAATCTCTTCTTCCATCGCTGCGGGAGCGTTTTGAGCTAACCGTTGATTTCTCCTGGCTTCCCTAAACGTTCGCTCAATTTCGGGATCAAGAGGTAGCAAGTTCGTGTCGTGTCTTCTTCGCTTAAAAAGTACCTAAATCAAAATAAAATAAAAAAATTAAATAAAATAAATAAAACGGCTGAAGTAAGAAAAATTGCTCAGATTTAATATTAGGATAAATAAATAATTTAGCCGTATTCCCCGGCAACGGCGCCAAAAACTTGTTGGGTGCTAAATACCTAACACGCAAGTGCACGTATCTCAAACAAGTAGTAAAAGTGGACTCGTGAGAGTCGGATGTCGATCCCACAGTGAATACTCAAATTATCTAATCCTAAGTACCAAATTCTAACAATTATGATTCTTATCCAGCCTACGCAAGGTTGTCAAATTTAATCAACTAATTAATTAAACTAATGATGAAAGCAAATAAACAAGAAATAATATCAATATAAAAACGGATCTAGGATTTTATCTTCCCCCTATGCGATAATTCATCACCCAATTAAACCACTACCATGCAAGTTACAATTCCTGATTATTAACCCGGGACACTAAATTACTCATAACCCGCTGTCGCGTGTATTATGAGTCTATTATTCATAAACGATTCACTATATGTCTATGCAAACCAATTATGAATAAAGCATTAAATAACAAGTCTCGTAAATGGCTACCTAAGGTATTATCTATATGTCTACGATAATACATGCAATTAACACACTCATCCGGTGAAAACTACTCGAAGGCTCTTCTATCCCTGTTCTACTTATTAAAACGATCTATCAATCAATTCTAACAATAACGTATAGCAACATAAATTAGCTAGGTCCATGCGCTAAATAAGATCAGATAGAAGAAATAATTGAAGAAATTAAACTTGCATAATATTAGAAAAATAGGTTCGAATTACCACATAGGGTTCCAAGAAAATCCTAGATAAACAAAACTTAGCTACTCATGTTCTCTACGAAAACCATAATAAAAATACGAAAGTTCATAAAAGTCGAGAAATAAAAGTAAAAAGGGAGAACTATGATGAAGATTCGTCAAGTCTTCGTCTTCGTTGCTCCGTTTTCTTGCTCCTAGATTGCGTGTGTAAAGATCCATTCCTAATTGTGTGCTTTTTGGCCTTTAAATAGGGTGCAAAGATATAAGAGGGCGGTTTCCTTGTGTAATTAAACTTCCTTCACTGCGCCACTTCGTGAACCCGGACGGCCGTGCGAGAATTCGTTCTTAAATCCGGACGGCCGTCCGGTCTTTAATTCTTCAGAGTTTTGATTTTTCTACTTTTGGCCCACTTTTTCTCCGAATTTGCAGTTTTTACCCCATAAGTTGCCAATTCTTCAATTTGCACCTAAAATACAAATAATAACCATTTTAAGCACCAATTATCGTGAAAACGCACCAAAAGCTCCAATTTAAAGGTACAATTAAGTGTATAAATATACACTTAACAGTCTCCCACGTTGCCTCGGACTTGGATAGTCCTTTCCATTTGATGAGGTATTAAATACTTGGTGGAACACCCCTACGTCGCTTCAGTTGTCGTCCGAGCACTTCCTCGATCTCCTTGTCGTATGACTTAGTCATGATGGGTGGTGCTCGGTGTGACTCTCTTTGGCTTAGGTCTTCCTTTTCTTCATTTTCTTCGTCATCAGGCTTCAACAGTGTCCCGCATGTGAGGCCAAAAGTAGGTCGTCTCGAGCAACGCCATGGTTCACCTTTGGTCCGGATGCCCCACCCACTTGGTGTCGTGGCATTCCCTCATGAGGTCCTTCCTCAAGCTGCCTTACTTCGGAACGAAAAGTCATTGTCCCTTCGTGTAGAGTAGGCCGTTCTCTACCCAAAATTGCCTCATCATGGCCTCCTTGACGAGTCGAATTAGCTCTTAGGCCATTGGATCATGTTCGAGCCCTTCTCAGATCATGTCGGCCAAGTTCCCCTTTGTTGAGCTAATAGCTGCGAGTTCGGCCTTTCTACTCAATGCGTTGGTCACAAAGTTTTCCTTCCTTGGTTTATACTCCAAGACATAGTCGAACTCCGCCAAAAAGTCTTGCCACCGTTCTTGCTTTGGCGAGAGTTTCTTCTGCGTTTGGAAGTAGCTTGTGGCAACGTTGTTTGTCTTGACCAGGAACGGTGCTCCTAATAAGTAGTGCCGCCACACTCGAAGGAAATTGATGATGGCGATCAACTCCTTATCTTGGACCGTGTAGCATCGTTCCGTCTCATTGTGTATTTGGCTCTCGAAGGCGATCGGATTCTCCTCTTGCATCAAGACCCCTCCACTGGCAAAGTCAGAAGCGTCCGTGTGAAGTTCGAATGACTTCCCAAAATCCGGTAAGGCGAGGACCGCCTCTTGGCTCACCACTTCCTTTAAGTCCTAGAACCCCCGTTGACATGAGACAGACCACTCCCACGTCTTGTTCTTCTTAAGCAAGTCGGTTAGTGGTGCCGCTCGTGCCGAGTACCCTTTTATGAACCGCCGATAGTAATTAGTCAAACCAAGGAAGGAACGTAACTCGGTTACCTTCGTCGGCAGTTCCCATTGTTAGAGTAGGCCACAAAAAATCCAACTTGTGGCTGTGTACTTTCCATTTATTCTTTTAATAAATAATCATTTTTCGTATTAATGATAAAACACCTCGGCATTCTATATATTTGTCCCCTTTTCAAACATAGATATAGTCCTTATAGTTATTACAAGTAAATTTAATTGATCGATCTTTTAGGGTCGTGAGATATTTACTTAAGTATTATAACTGTTAAACGTGTTCCTAGTCGAAGGATTACGCCACCTATGAGGATATCATCCTTTCCCATTAAGAGACTAGCACTTAGTGCATGTGTACTGCGTCTCATCAGTAAATGGTATTGTGATATCGACATGCATAAGTGGGTGCTCGTAAGATGACGAGTTCACTGAGCTCCCTCACCCTAGAAATCTCTAAGTGGTTCTCAATAATCGAGTAGAGATCTCTATGGTATAGTTGTACACCATCAGTCGTTAAGACCTAGACATCACCGTGACTTCACTAGAGAACCAACTGTATCGTGACCCGTCCCTGAGTTCCACCAAGGACCGCCCCAAGGGCCAGTGTTCGTGCAGTCTGAAATCTAGTGGGAGGTCTGTGCATTGTAGTCGGGGATTCGATCGCTAGAATAGTCTTGGATGTCCTGTGTGATCTCATAGTTTGTAATCTTTAAGTCTCTGGCCAGAACTGACTAAGTGATGATTAGAAAATTCGATTCTCTAAGTCATGCACGTACCGATTACAACACTTAGAACGATCACACAATTATTGAACTACTAAGGAGGTCTCCATGAACCAATACCTCTAGTTCAATCGGGACATATGAATCGAAGGGATCGTATTGTACGTTAACTATATCAAAAGGTTCTTGCATGCTCTTCATTTGTGTCTAGGGAATCATGACGCATAATTGCTAGACGCCAATCTTGATTCGTTGAGTGATTAATTTGAAACGAGCTTCATCTTACTCGTAACTCTAGGGACGAGTTTGAACCACGAAGGGTTGTGGACCCACGGCTAGCTTACACCTGAACCATCGAGGGTCACACTGCTCGTGAGATCTTTGAATAAACGGTCAAGGATAAAAATGTTTAATTTTTGCATTATTGGAAGTCAATGTGATTGGGTCCAACATTCGTAATTTGGAATTATGAATGATAATAAGAAAAGGAAAATAACTAGGCTAACATCTTAGTGAACTTTCTAAATTGGGAAGTTTTCAAATTTAGAAGGTCCACTGAATTAGGGTTTTTCCACTGTTAGGAATTGGAAATCGAGAATCGGCACTCGTAATGACGAGGACATTTCAATGATTTCCGAAAATATAATTGTTGTAATTTTCCGATCATTGAGTTGTGAGAAACGAGCGAGTAAAGACTAATGAACTTAAGTTGTTGGGCCCTGTCCAACTTAAGCCCGTTAGGGGTTTTATACAAGACACTATAAATACAAGATTTATACGTCTTGCACAAAACACAACAGAAAATCAAAACCCTAGCCGCTCAATCTCACAACCCTCGGCCAATCTCACTCACGGCCGTCGCCACAACCTCCACTCGTCGCCGGAATCGGCCTCACGCGCCGTTCGTCGTTGGTAGTTTATATCCTTTTGTCTTTTTCTTCCGTCTATTCTCACTTTTGCATGTCTAGTGCCACGTATTTGGTAGATCTCAGTATACGAGGTGAAATCCGAGAGGAGGAAGACCAATGAGTCAAATTGCCGAGAATCCATCGCGGAAGCACTGCCGCACGCGCTGCCTGAAGACAACGCGTGGATCTCACGCGCCGCCGCCGTTGAGCGCGTCCGTCGCTGCTGCTCCTCCCGACTGCACAGATTGGTTTCCGTGGCAGTTTGCTTCGATCCGATAGTTCGCCTCACGCTTCAAGAGTTAATCTTTCGGATCCGTTAGATATAAAGATTTATTCAATTAGATTAAATTGCACGTTATATGTTTTGCATGAAATGGATTTTGTATGATTTACTTGATCGTTTTTCATGAAATTATATGTATGCATATTATGTTTCGTTGTGAGCGTGCTATGTGTTTTTAATTATCGAATTAATATGCATGCTGTTTTTAATTTTCGCTGGAAGCGTTAAGGTACGTAATTAATTGCTTAATATGAGTCGAGCATGTGTTTATATGAATTAAATTGTGTTTTTCATATAAAATTTTTGTTTTCCGCTGCGTACACGTTCACGATTCTCAACACCCACTCGGTGATAGCCTTGTCTTTGCTCCATCCATTTGGAGTCGCCCGTGCCCGATTATGTGCCCCAAATCGCACTTCTCCTTCTTCACGAATAGCTCGTTCTCCCAAAGTACTTGGAAGATGGTGCGAAGGTTGTTGACATGTTCCTCCATGGTGTCGCTATGAACGATGATGTCATCTAGGTATACCACTATGAACCAATCCAAGTATGGATGGAAGATCTTTTTCATGAGAGTGCAAAATGTGGCCGGGGCGTTGGTTAACCCGAACGGCACGACAAGCCACTCGTAGGAACCGTATCGAGTGATGCATGTTGTCTTTGGCTCGTCCCCTTCGGCAATGCGGACTTGGTAATAGCCCTTTTGTAAGTCCATCTTTGTTTATATCTTGGCTTTACCGAGTCTATGAACAAATCGGCTATCAAGGGAATTGGGTACTTGTTCTTAACAATTACCTTGTTTAACGCCCGATAGTCCACACACATCCTCAAGGAGCCGTCGTGCTTCTTTTGGAATAAAACCAGTGCGCTGTAAGGTGCCTTCGATGGTGAGATCTTCCCCGTCTCGACCAACTTGTTGAGTTGTTTTCGGAGTTCCTTATGCGGTAGGGAGCCATGGCGGGTGGCTTGGCTCCCGGTTCCAACTCAATAGCATGATCCACCTCCTTTCTAGGTGGAAGCTTTTTGGGTAAGGTCGACGGCATCACGTCTTGGTTGGCCTCCAAGACGGTTTGGATGATTAGTGGTACGTCCTCCTCTTTGTTGACGGGCGGGCTGTCCTCTTTTAAAGCGGCTAGAAATGTTGGCTCGCCCCTTCGAAACCCCATGGCCGATAGTTGCCTTGGTTGTGAGCCTTCTTCCTTAGTGGTGTTGTTGGTGGCCAGCACCATGCAAGGTGTTCCCTTCTCTAAGATGCAAACATAATTGAAACAAGGCATCGGGATAGCCATTACCTTGCGGAATAAATCCTCCTCGGAAAGGATGGGAATTTCAAGGGTGAGGGTTTTGAACTCTTTCACCTACTCGCGGATTGAACTTCGTTGTTTGAGTTCCCTTAACTTCCTTCGAGCCTCATAAACGACGTTCTCTGGGTAGAAGTGCCGTTTGAGTTCCCTCTTGAACTCTTCCCAAGTATCGATCCGGCAAGTGCCTTTCTCGATATCGGTGTTCTTTCTATGCCACAACAATATAGCCGTGTCGGAGAGATAAAGGGAAGCAGTTCTTACCTTAGTTGTTTCATCGACTAAGCCGATACCCTCAAAGTATTGCTCCATCCTTCATAGGAAGTCCTCAACTTCCTTGGCGTCCCTTACGACGTTTAATCCCGTTGGCTTCGGGCATTCCACCCTTGGACTCAAAGTAACGCTAACGCTTCTGCTAGCGGCGACCTTTTTGCACAAGGCCAAGTCGTCGTGCATCCCCTCGATGCTCTCTTGGAGGGATTGGAGGATGGCCTCCAATTGATCCAACCGTTCCTCCCGCAACATCTCATTGTCTCTAAACAAGTCGAGTTGCTCAGCGACGTGGTTCTCCAAGACTTCTGCATCATGCTCGAGACCGGCGGAGACTGGCGGTTGACCGGCCGAAAAACAAATTCATAAAAAAAACATTAAAAAAAAAATCAACTACGGAATCTGGTCGGAGTAAAATAATTTCATAAAAAAAATTATTTTCTGAAAAAAAAAATTTATTTTTTCAAACAATTATTAAAATGGGGTGTCAATGTGATATATTTGTTTAAATCCGGGATCAATGTGTAATATTGAGGAAGTTAGAGTATAATGGATGGAATTGATAAAAAAATATATTATGGAGGGTATTTTGGAATAAAGACATGGCGATGGGTTTACTTGAAAGACTGTTTTTTTTTTTGTGGACCAATGTGCATATAAGTCCCTTGTCATAGGTCATATCGATTATGCATTCTCCAACCTCGTTCTATAGTCGGATCAAACCAGTCACACTTGAACAATACTACCCTTGTTTTTTTGATGGTAGGATTAGAATATTATAATTCTATGACTTCGATAAATTAGACATAATAGTCACTTTCAAGCTCTGCATAATTTGTACCATTTATGCAAACACCACTGTTCATGGTTCTCTTATTTGAACCATATGTTGTCATATGGAACTTGTAGCCATTTATATTGTATCGAGGCAATGTGTGAACTTCTCTTGAGGGACCAAGAGACAAATCTTTTACTCGACTGTCAATTGACTCATTGCAATCACGAAAAACTTGTTTAAATAACGTGAAAGAAAATTGGAATATAACTTGTTAAGCCACGTTGAAAACTCATTGTTTATTCGATCCTCTATATCTTTTCCTGATAAATGAGGCGATCTCGCAATCACTTCATCCTCGAAAAGACTGTCGGTTTTAATTAGAATTCACTCAATGTACTGCATTAAATTAAAAATTAGACTTACTTGAGGAAAGGTTGAATCTCGACACAATTCAATAGAACATAAATTGTGGCAGCATTCGATTCTTCATCTATAAATTATCGTATAACATCCAACCAGACGGACGACGTGTGAGTGAAGATAGACAAACATCCATCAGGAACATCAACCTCACCCCCATCATGATGACGACTGACAGTGGTTAGTTTCGTTTGAATATGAGGCTCAAAATAAAGAGAACAAAAGGAAGAGGTTTCTTCAATAAGATACTATTCACATATGGAACCCTCCACGAAAGCTTTATTGTTTACTCTCTTCTTTAGATGGTGCAAATACTTATAATAATTAATATTATATATTGGTGAAAAAATATAAATTTTATAAAATTAAATAATTAAATTATTACCGTTCAAATGGATACATCCAGCACCAACAGTACTGCACAGGACCACCAACTCTAGCTTCGTAAGGATGATGGATGGGTAAATGGTCCGTCGAGTCAAAGAAATCAGGAGGGAATATTTTTTCTAACTTGCAAAGTGCCACCACAATGCTCTCTTCTAGTGTTCGTATATTCTGAACTTTCAACACGGTTGAGCACAATCCTTTTGAAAATAGACTCAACTCTGTTAGTGCATTCCACAGCGACTCAGCCAATAAATCTCTAAATGCAATTGGCAGCAATCTCTCCATCCAAACATGACAATCATGACATTTCAGTCCTGATATTTTGTAATCTTTCATGTCCACATATTTCACTAGGTTTGAGGCATATCCATCGGGTAATCTAATATTTTTAACCTATTCACATACCATCTTTTTTTTATCCTTCGACAATGAGTAAAGTGCTTTGAGTACAAAAAATTTCCGATTTTGTTCCCTCCGTTCTAAATCCGGACGATTACATAAGATTATTAAGTCCTTTCAAGCTTTCAAGTTGTCCTTGGTCTTGTCCTTAAAATCCATCAGAGTATTAAAGACATTATCAAAAACATTCTTTTCAATATGCATCACATCGAAATTGTGTCAAATGAGGTGCGTACGCCAATAAGGCAATTGCCAACATACAGAATGTTTTGTCCAATTATGATGCTCGCCAAACCCGGTGTCGTAGACTTCTCGATCATTCCTTTACGAAAAGAATTTTTATCCTTTCGAAAAGAATGATTCCCAGGTAGAAATTGACGATGGCAATCAAAATATGTTGGTTTTTTTCCTTCATTTAAATAAAAAGCTTTGCTATGGCCCATACATATAGGACGCGACAAAACACCGTGTGTACTCCACCGGGATAACATTCAATATGCTGGAAAATCACTGATAGTCCACATAAGTGTAGCCCTCACTTGAAAATTTTGTTTTCTATATGCATCATAAGTTTCTATACCCACAGCCCACAATTCATTCAACTCATTTATGAGAGGCTGCAAATACAGGTCTATTTTCTTACCGGTACTCTTCGGACCAGGAATAACAAGAGTTAAGAATATATAAGGGGTTGTCATACACATTCTAGGAGGTAGATTATATGGTGTTATAATTACCGGCCAACAAGAATATGGATGGCTTTTTTGTCCATATGGACTAAACCCATCAGATGAAAAAGCTAATAGAACATTATGAGGCTGAATAGCGAATGATGGATAAGATTTATCAAAATGTCTGCATGCCTCTCCATCGCATGGATGACTCACTCATTGTCTCGTTTTCTCGACGACTTTCCGTATGCCGTGTCATATGTTCTGATGTTTTAGAGGACATGAATAATCTTTGAAGCCTTGATGTGAGAGAAAAGTATCGTAATACCTTATGAGGAATGTCATTTTGCTTTGCTTCTCCCTTTCTTTTCAGTTTATACCGGGAGTGACCACAAATAGGAAAAATCTTCAAATCTTGGTTTTCTTTATAATACATAACACATTCAGTTAGACACACATCTATCTTTTGATACCCTAAACCAAGTTTTCTAACCATTTGTTTAGTCTTGTAAAAGTCGTTACGTAACTTAGTCTTGTCAGGTAAAAGCTCTTTCACCAATTGTAATAGGCGATTAAAACATGACTCGCTCATATTAAATTCAGATTTAATGTTCAACAACCTCTACATTACATCACTAATAGTGGAGTGTGTGATTTACACCCCTCATACAGTGGTTCTTCTGTAGCCTTAAGCAATTCATAAAATTGGTTAGCTTCACAATTAGGAAGCTCTGCCTCATCTCTTTCAGAATTATTTCCATCGAACTCAAAATTGTAGTTAGGCCCAGCTGCTTCCAGAATCATTGTGCGATATGGATTTGATGGTGTATTGTGAACATTTGCTTCGTTTTCTTTGTCAGTATAAAACTGCGGGGAAACGACTTTTACGTATGGCTCCCCGTGTGATATCCATTTATACTAGTTAGGGATAAAACCATGCTTATATAGATGAGTTTTTACGTCATCTATATCAAGAAATTTCATATTGTCACACCTTGAACATCGGCATCTTATCTTGCTACATGATACAAAATCATCGTGTGAGAATCCAAAAACAATAAATTCATAAACACCCCTGATAAATTCCTCAGTCGAGCTTTTTCGACTTGATACAAGTCTATTATACATCCAAATACGGTCATCTCTAAATGAACTCATGTTCAGCTACATCCAAAATATGGACTGAATTAACTAATAAGGAAAATAACAACAAAAAAATGACAAATCTCATAAAAAATTAGACAAGTTAAAACATTCAATAATATCTTCAATTTGGAAGAAGTAGATGATACTTTAAGATAACAGTTAATGATAATTCAAGTGATTTGTTCAGCCATGCACATCAATAATGCAATAAAAAACCGCAGGGCAAAACGGATTGACAAAGAGAGGTTACACACTGGAAACACATAAACACATCAGTACAAGACATGGCACAAAAATAAAAGGTCTTTTTTTTCCCAGGTTGACAACCGTTGTGATGGACATGATAATCCTTTCTTCGAGAAACACCAAAAATCTAAGATAAGAATATAATCATCATTGAGAGCTAAGAAGAAACAAAACCACATAATTTTCTCACTAAAATTTGAATTTTTTTAATTTATTTTCCATTTTTTCCACCAAATATAAAGGCATGAAACAAGAAAGTAAATTTACCCTATCAATCCAACTAAATGTGAAATATAGGCAATTAAATTTTAATATTTGAGATTCTAAGTGAACAAATATAAAGAGAGGAAAAGTGTCATTGGTAAACAATTTTCTTTTATATCTGGACTATCTCAAATTCACATAATCAATAGGTAAAAGAATTAATTGAAGCATCAATTTCACATACACAAAATTTCAAGAGAGGCGTCGCTCGTGGCGTACATGGTGGTGGCTTCCCGTGGCGCCTTGGTGGTGGCTGGTCGTGGTACCGCGCGCGGTGGTGGCTGTTTGCGGGTTCGGCAATGGGGATTTTCTCAAGATGTTCTGCCAACAATGAACATAAAAATAACCAGTGAAGCCATCTTGACCCGGGGCACTGTCAGGAGATAATGCTTTAATTGCATGCACAACTTCCTCTTCATCGGGAATGCATCCAAGTGATACGGCGACGTATGAAAAAGGTCCGAGAAATACTCCAAAACTTTTGCTCCAATTATCCGGCCGTTGAAAGTGAAAGAGCCGTCCGTCAATTTTAGAGATATGATATTCTATTTTCGACGCGCTTTTATCCTTGCATGAAAATACTTAGTGTTTCTATCTCCCTCCTCAAGCCATTTAATCCTAGCTTTACTTACTAGAATCTCATGTTCCCACACCATCTATTGTTTGAGCGATTCTTTGGCATGTTATCATTCGTCGAATAAGGCCTCATTCCATGCACTGGAAATCTGACTTTCCAACTCCTCAATTCTCAACTGCAGGACCTTTTTATTATTGATGATGTTTCCAAACGTATTCCAATTCCACTGTTTTATAGCTTTACGGAGATATCTAAGTTTCCCCTCGAGATTCAAATTAAATTAATGGATCAATTATCTAATTGGGTTTAATTGATAAATAATTTCAAAAATTAAAAATCAATTAATTTTAATATTAATCTCAGAAAATCAATAAAAGAATTTTTTTTTTTTTTTTTTTTTTTTTTTTTTTTTTTTTTGTTGTTGTCGCTGACCGGACCGGTCGGACCGGTTCGACCGGGCCGGTTCGGTCAGCTGAAAAACAGCAGCAAAAATCGAATTTTTTCAAAATTAAAAACTTTATATTTTCTGAAATATTCAAAATATTAATTAATATTAAACCACCCAATTTGATAACACCAAAAATTCAACAATTCAACAAATCGAAGCATGCTTTCGAAAACGATAAACACGTTGACAAATAAACGATTAACCCGTGGCTCTGATACCACTGTTGGGGATCGTGCATGTATACGCAGCGGAATTTAAAATTTTTATATCGAACTAGTTTCGATTACATGCATAAACTAATCACATAGTCAACGTACCTTAACGCTTCCGCCATACATATGGTAATTATCGATTTAATTGAAAAACGCGTAAAACCGAAAATCACGAAACATGCTTATTCATCATTCAATAAAATCGAAACACGTAATCACATATTACTCATGCTCGTAAATTAAAAATCATACAAACATGTTCGAATTAATTTACGACAGTTTCGATTTGTTTACCTCTTGTAGCGTGAGATTTCGACGAATCGAAATCAAGAACCAATCACGTACAAGCTGCGATTACCAATCCTCGGGGCTGCAGGAATACCACCGAACGGCAGCTGGTCCGAAGGTGGAGCGACGGCGGCGCGTGCGTGACAACGGCGGCGGCGCGTGGGCGGTGCAGCGGCGTGGCAATTCCGTCGGGGCAGCAGCTCCTCTCCAATCAGGTTTCACCTCGAATAAACGGATCTCCCCCTACTGTAGCACTAGATACAAAGGGGTTAGATAACAAGGGAATACGATAGAGAAAGGAGAGGGAAAAACCGGCGGATTCCGGCGGCGGATGGCGGTGGCGCGGCGGAGATGCAACGGCCGAGAGGGGGGCTGAGCGGCTAGGGTTTTTGGTGCTGAAAATCTGATCTCAAAACTCCTTTTGAGGTCTATTTATACTTAGGGTTTTCAACCCTAGTGGGCTTAAGTCATTGGGCTTGACCCACTGATGCATTAAGCCCATTCCCTCGTCGGCCTCGTTTCTAATAAACGATCGTCCACAAAATTATAACAAAATTATATTTGTGACGAGCTCAAAGTCCTCGTCAATACGAGTGCCTCTTCGAAATTTCCAATTTCCAAAATTGGAAACTTCCACTTCAGTGGACTTGCTAAATCGGGAAACTTCCCAATTTAGAAAGTTCACTAAATTCCGCATGTCTCTCTTTCTCTACGTTTATTCCGACTCGTGATCCACAATCACGAATCTTGGACTCAATCATATTGACCTCCAACTTTGCAAAGATTAACATATTAATCTATGCTTCTTGTTATCAAGGATCCATGTTACACGAGAAGTGTGACCCTCAATGGTTCAGGTGTATGCTAGCCGTGGGCTCACAACTCTTTGTGATTCGAACAACACATTGTTCTTATACGAACTCCTCCCAAGAGTCCCGATTAGAGTAAAACTCATTTTACCTAATCCCGATCAAATCGGTGCCCAACGAATCAAGATTGGCGTCTAGCAACTACGCATCATGATTCCCTAGATACAAGTGAAGTGCCTGCAAGAACCTTATGATATAGTTAGCGTACAGTACGATCCCTTCGTAGCACATGTCCCGATTGAACTAGAGGCATTGGTTCACCGAGACCTCTTATAAAGTTCAATAACCGTGCGAACGTTCTAGGTATTATAAATCCGTTCGTGTGCGACTTAGGGAAACACATTTCCCTAATCACCCCACTATCAACTCTGGCCAGAGATTCCATGGATTATAAACCGTCAGAACACACAGGACATCCATGACTAATCAAGCGCTCGAATCCCCTACTACAATACACAGACTTCACACTAGATTTCGGATTGCACGTACGTTGGCCCTTGGAGCGGTCCGCGGTGGGACTCAGGGACAGGTCACGATACAATCGGTCCTCTAGTGAAGTCACGGTGATGTCTGGGTCTTAAGGACTAATGGTGTACAACTATATCTTAGAAACCTATTACTCGATGAATGAGAACCACTTATAGATTTCTAGGGCGAGGGAGTTCAGTGAACTCATCCAGTATGAGCACCCACTCAAGTATGCCGATGTCACAACACCGAGGACTGATGAGACGCAGTACACATACACTAAGTGCTAGTCTCAAAAGGGAAAGGCCGGTATCCTCATTATTGGCGTAACCCATCGACTAGGAACAAGGTTTAACAGTTACATTACATTGCTGAGTTATCTCACGATTCTACAAGATCAACTCACAGTAATAGAGTAACTCGTTAGGACTATATCTATGCTGCTTGCATGGGATAACAGATATAGAATGCCAAATAAGATATTTTATTATTACGAACGAAAAACGATTGTTTTATTACAAAGAAAAGAGAAAGACCACAGCCACAAGTTGGCTTGCCGGTCACCTACTCTAACAATTTATGGTGCTGCAACTTGCTGAATTTTGTGAGCAAAGGAGCATGATCAGATTCCAATCGAGGAAGATGATGAACCGTAACGGAATAAGCCACCGCCTCCGCATTCAGCAAAACCCTATCAACTCTCTACCAAGTACATTTCTGACCCCGTTGATTATTGCTCCATGTGAACATATTACCCACAAAACCCGCATCGGAGAGCCTGACTTCAATAAGAATTTCATTAAACTCATGCACCCCAAGTAAATGAGCATTCGACCCTCCCTTTTTCTTGTCCAAGTTTTTAATAACGTTGAAATCTCCACCTAATAGCCGTGGCTCCGTAAAAGAATTACTAAGATCAGTGAGATATTCCCATAACACGACTCTCTCTTGCCGCTTACATCTGGCGTAAATAAAAGATAATTTGCTACTAAAGATATTTGACAAACAAACCTCCACTGTAATATCTTGATTATGAATCTCAAAAACCTGCAAATTAACCTCATCCCTCCAAAAAACCCAAATATATGGATTGATTAACTCACCATGAAGAAAGTTTTTGAACCCAATCTTATGAGAAAATCGAGCAATTTTGGAATAATGATGTTTTGGTTCTAGGAGAACTACAATTAACGGTCCTGCTGAGATATTAATGTTTTTAAATACAACAGTGAGTTAGGGTTCCCAATACCCCTGATATTCCATATTAGAAACGGCATCAGGAAACAATTGAATTTTGAGGTTTCTCGATGATTCGGTTCTTTCTTGGACGACCAGGCCCCGCGATTCGTTCCTTCCTTGGACGGCATGGACCTCGGTTACTATTGAGAGACGATTTATGTAGTTGATCTCCAACCGTTGTAGCTTCTTCTTCCAAAGAATTATCCAAGCGTGGGATTTGTTCTTCATCCGATTCATGGGTCATCTCACCGACTTCGCATCCTCTTGTTGACCGTCGGAAAGTGAACCTTTATCAACATACTGTGAGTCTAGGTGATATTATGTTTTTCCTTGTATCCTTACTAAGGATACGAATACTCTTACGTAGCCATTCTTGCTGTTACTTCTTTTTATTTTCAGCCACAACACCACTAGGATTTGGATTTTGATTATTGATTGGTGGCTTACGATTATTCTTCTTCCTGCAAACTTCATGAGTGTGACCCAATAGGCCACAATGAAGGCAAAAAACAATATTGCCTTCATAGTCAATCTTTTGCCAAAAACATTTATTTTTCGACTCCCCTATCCAAATACGTTGGGGAAGGTACGAAGAGACGTCCACCTCCACACACAGCCGAGCATGAAGAAGATCCTGGAAATTAATGTTACGTTCGTCAGGTCGAAGGAATGTTTCAATTTGTTTCCCAATCCTCTCCAAGTAAGGTAAACTGAAATAATAAAACGGCAGCTTAGGAAGCCGAATCCAAACAGCAACTTGGGTACTATCTTTATCAAAATTAAAGTCTCTAGTCCAGCGTGAGATTCTAAACATAGGGATGAAACCAGGATGGAGGAGGCTTATTAGGGGCTGTAGGAATCTTTACTTGAGCGAACGTGCGACCTAGCGGATTGATTAATTATGGCGAAGCTGTTGGAACAGATGAGGGCGACGCAGCTGAAGGAAGAGAAGTACCACCGGCAAACACCGATATGATGTTAATTTTCAATGAAAACAAATGTCTTAAATTAAGTTGTGTCCATTACATTACTGCAAGTAGCCTAAAAAAACATTGGCAAATTTGTTGCGATGAGGATCGATCCTGCGTTTACGAATAGAAAGCAACAAGTAAATATTATCAAACTTTCTGCTGAAAATATTAAAAATTGAAATTAGAAATAATCAAAAGTAAAAATGACTAGTAAGCTTGTAACCAAGAACAACTATATATGGAAATCAATAATATACATAACTAGAAGTTTGAAACACTACATTATATAGAGAATTTACACAAGAAACCCCATTAGCATTAGCATAAACAAAAGAACAGATAAGAAAATTCGAAGAAATTACAAATTCGAGAAAGAAAATGTCTAAAAAAAAATTTCCCCTTGTCGAAACTCCGTAAATAGTAGTGCATCTTCTTCGTATTCAAAGAAATTGACCCCTGCACAAGTAGTGCCGTTTCCATAGAATATATCATAGGCGACAGAGTCGCCGAACAAAACCTTCAAATCTTGCAGGACACTGACATAGTCGTCATGAATAAAAACAGTTTTCTCCATCTTCTCAAGAGCGATCATGGCAGCATCTCTTGGAATCTGACGCGTCGTCTTGTTCTTTGAATAATCTTCATAATCTTCAACTTTGACCTGAGCGAGCAAGGCTGGTTTCCGAGCAGCTTCGAGTTCGGCTTCGATCCATCGTTTGGCTCGTATCTTTTCCTTTTTCTACCCTCTCTCTCTTGTTTCATATTATGAATTACCCATTTCTGATGTGTGGCTTTGAAGATGACGTCTGCTCTCTGCAAATCTTGTTTACAGCATTGCGGCCCTTAAAGCCCTCTGTATGCCCTTAATCTCCAGTGTCGCAACACCGTTAGCAGCAACCTCTGCCGCAGATAATAAACGAACCCCCGAGCACAACCTTGCATTCTTTTCGCCAGGAAAAAAAAACTAAAAAATTATATCAAATCTCTCTCTCTCTCTCTCTCTTAATACCATAAAGTGAAAAACTGCTAAATAATATAAATTAGGAAATTCAAATATTAAATTCAAATATTGTGTTCATAATATAATTTTCATCAATTTCATCCATTATGCCATAATTTATTTAATATTTACACATTAACCCTAATTTTAATTAAATATTACATATTAACCCATTTTTCACCGCCACCACCCACCGCCGGCCTTCGCCGACCACCACTCACCATGGCTGTTGCCGACCACTGTAGAACATAATTGGGTTTTAGAAATTTTAAATTGGAAATTGGAATTCGAATTGAAAATGAGGGTTATTGTTTATGTATTGTACATCAAAAAAATTAATAATTATGGATGGAGTAGAACCCATGACCTCTTGCTAGAAGAGAGTTCTTGCTAGTGGACCATATATTAATATTGTGGTTTATCTTATCCGTGATTTTCTTTTTATGTTTTTTTGACATTCAAAACCCTAACCTATTATTTCCCGCTTGTGCATCCCTTCTCGTTTCTTTCTCAGATCGGCGTCTGGGAAGCAACACTGTAGATCCACGCTCTTTACCTCTCATCTCATCTATCTCTCCGCTAGGCCATGGATAATATCACAGAGATCTTGGCTAATAAGTTTGGTCTGACGGAAGACGAGGAAGAAGGGGTTACTATTGAGCAATCTCAGACCACCAATGTGAAATCCACCGGTAGCCATCGTCTTGTGGGTAGGGTGGTTTCGTCCAAGGAATTTATGTCCATACGCTATCAGAAAACATCCTCTAACTGTTACAACCGGTCAAGGGTTTTGACATTCACCCACTAGGCCCTAACAAGTTCCTCATTGAATTCCATCACCCATAGGATCAGAAGCATGCAGTAGGGGGGTGCCCATGGTTGTTGGAGAAGCATGCCCTCATTTTCTCTGAACTTGTTCCTGGATTAGACCCGTCTACAATGGTTCTCACTCGCATGAACATAGTGGTTCGCATAAACCAGCTCCCAATGAACCAGACATCCGTCGAGGTGATGACACAGATAGGCAACAAAATAGAGTTAGTTTATGAAGTGCTCAACCGAACACAAATTGGGTTTGGCCAGTACGCGAGGGTGAAGATCGAGGTTGACATAACACGATGCATTAAGATAGGGATTTATCTGCATTCTAGGGGAGAGAAGATATGGGTGAGCTTTACCTACGAGCGACTACAAAACTTCTGTTTTTTGTGTGGTATAATTGGCCACATAGAGAACAAATGTCCAACATGGTACGAAGAACGGTTCGTTGACCCCGGAGGAAAACTCCCCTATGGTGTTTGGCTTCGAGCTACGAACATCAAGGACGAAGAGAAGCTGAGGCTCCCTCTTCAAGCCACCAAGTCCAACACCCCAGCTGTCTCTAGATCTCCAGGGAGGACCACTCAGCGTGGTACAGGGATTTTTGAGTTTGCTACCTGTTAAGTGTATATTTTTACACTTAACCGTACCTTTTAATTGGAGCTTTTGGTGTGTTTTATTGATAATTGGTGCTTAAAATGTTGATTTATTGTGTTTTATGTACAAATTGAAGATAAAAAGGGGGTCAAAACTGCAATATTGGAGAAAATATGGGCGAAAAGTGAAGAGGTCAAAAATCTGAAGAATTATAGCCCAGACGGCCATCTGAGAAATACACTTAAATCTCAGACGGCCGATCGAATTTCAGATGTTAAAGAATAAAGTCACTGGAATTGAGACGACCGTCTGGAATTATAGCTGAATATCCAGACGGCCGTCCGAGAATGCGTTGAAGCACAGTAAAAGAATTCTAATTGCACAAGGAAACTACCTTCTTCTCCAAATTTTCCACCCGATATAAGATCAAGTCAAGCACACAATTGGAGATAAATCTTTTTACAGAAATTCAAGAGCAAAGAAGATCAACGAAGACTCAAGCATAGTTTTTCTTATTTAATTTATTTATTTTATTTTCTTTATCATAAGAACTACGAGTAGCCAAGTCTTTATTTCTAGGATTTTATTTTGAACCCTATGTGGGATTTATGAACTCAATTCTATGATTTTATGGAAGTTTTAATTCTGTATTATTTCTTCTACTTGTTTTATTATGTTCATGAAACTGGCCACTTTATGTGCTTTTATGCTATTATTAATCGCATGAATCGGAAGACCAGGTTAATAATTAGAACTGTGGTGGAAGAGCCTTTGTGGTTTTAACATAGGAATACAGTTAATCTCTTAGGTAGACATTATTGAGATTTATGCTAAATGATGTGTTCTAGAATTAATTGTGTAGGAATATGATGCGATCTCTTGTGTATCATAAGATTTCTTTACTGAACGTAAGAAAACTCTTCTTTATTATTTCTCTTCATAATAAAACCCTAGCACAAGACGACTATTTAAAGATAATAAAACCCTAGAATCCTAATCTAACTAGAAAAGATAATTACCTAGACTAATAAAATACTTAATATATATCCTAAATATTAAACTCACGGCATATATATATATATATATATATATATATATCATAAATATACTAATCTAATTAATTAATAATAAAATACTAACTAACTAATATTTAAACCATATATTAAATAATATATCGTATCAAACCACCGCTCTTGAAATGAACCTTGTCCTCAAGGTTCTGCCCAATAATCGTCTCTCTTTTCTGTGTTTCCATCTATGCTTGACGCCATCGAATTGCTTTCCGAGTGAATCCGAAAAACATGACGAACGATCAAGATCTTTACTACATTGTTTATGTTGATCGAACGAACTCTTAAAGGCTTTTGGAAAAATTCTCAATATTTTTCCTGATAAACAAGCCTCTTCAATCACCTTTTCAGATTCCGGTTCATTTACAATCACCAATTCTTGTTCGTATTTTTTGCTTTCAACATCATGGAATTCTTCTAATATCCATAGTGATTCTTCTTTCTCCTTCTTCGTTAGTTTCTCGTCTTCGTCCCAAATTATCTCAGTTGAATCCGATAATTCTTCTTTTGCAGCACTAACGAAAATTTGATCATCGTCGTCTTCATCTCCCTCTAGCGGTAGATTCGGCAGCGGCGGCGGTGGTGGTGGAGATGGCGGTGGTGGAGGTGGCTCTTCAAAAAAATCATCGTCGTCCTCTTCCTCTTCCTCCGGCGATAGGCTCGGCAGCGGTGACGGTGGTGGTGGCAGTGGCGGTGATGGGCGGCGGTCCTTTCGGCTTTTATGTTGGCGTTGACGCCGTCCTTGACTTTGTTCGAGCAATTTTTGGATACCAATCCGTAACTTCTCGACGGATTTTTCCAATCGCTCCAACCGTCTTCTCTCGGACGTCATAATTTCACAAAGTGTTGATGTAATCTCAACTTTGCTCCAGCGTAGCTTTGATATAATCTCTGCCTTGCTAACGAAGCGTTGGTGTTAATCGCAACTTCGCTCTGATACCAATTGATGCGATCTCTTGTGTATCATAAGATTTCTTTACTGAACGTAAGAAAACTCTTCTTTATTATTTCTCTTCATAATAAAACCCTAGCACAAGACGACTATTTAAAGATAATAAAACCCTAGAATCCTAATCTAACTAGAAAAGATAATTACCTAGACTAATAAAATACTTAATATATATCCTAAATATTAAACTCACGGCATATATATATATATATATATATATATCATAAATATACTAATCTAATTAATTAATAATAAAATACTAACTAACTAATATTTAAACCATATATTAAATAATATATCGTATCAGAATATAGTTGTTGATTTTAAATGCCTATGAAAATCTGTTAACCGAAGGTGTAACAGTTGTTGTGGGAACAATATGTATTTACAACTACAATTCTTGTGTTAACACAGTTATAAACTACTGAAAGCGAGTAAACAAACACAAGAATTTAATGTGGTTAAGAAACAAATGTGCCCTACATCCACGTGGACCTGCAAACACGATTTCACTAGTTGAGATTTACAGTGTACATTAATAGGCTTATTAAAAACACTAAAGACTCCCTCTTTATGTAATATTCCGTTCTTGTACACAACTTGAACTCCGTGTCTCTTCCAACAGCAGCTCCACACCGCGTGCCTCGAACTCCCTTCAGGCCTGAACTCCCTTCAGAAACGCGGTTGATCTCCCTTGAGATCTATACAGCAGATATGTATATATTGGTACACACAACGATGGCACAGTGCAACGATGGCACAGTCCTGCTCCGCAGAACGCCTTAGCAAACCTTCGACGCTATGAAGTGGTTTTTCTTCCAAATAATGCGCGCGGTTCTTGTATGTCTTGGAGGCTTATATAGCCACGAAAATAAGCCCTAAGACCTAACTTGAACCCTAAGAAATCTATTTAACGAGGTAATAGAATCCTAGTCGATTTCTACTTCTATTCTAGATAAGTACAAAAGATACCTAACTAGAATAAAATACATAGAAATAAATCTAAGTCCTAATAGAAGTATTATAAAATAGGACTCTAATAAATTCCAAAATAAACATGGAAAACAAATCTTTGCCAATCTTTTAATTCCAAAACTCGGCGGATTTCCTCGATCTTCAATAGTCGGAAATCTGGCGCTAACAATCTCCCCCTTTGGCATAGATTGGTCAGAATCCATGTTTAACTAGAACTCTCCTTGCAAAATAGAACTACTCCCCCTGCAGAAGAGATATACTCCCCTTGTAACACAGACTGTTAGGACACTAAATGTTTCGACATAAAAATGTCGTAACCAACTAAATGTTACTGCAATGTCAGAATATAAACTTAAACGCATGACATATCAAATAAAAATATTCAAAGCGCAGGAAATCACAACGCAAGTTACTATTTGTGTCACAACGCAAGTTGTTACGGCAGAAGTTATTACTACTCCCCCTTTCTGATCAGTTTGTGCCAAAGATAGACTTAGAGTCCTAGTTAGAACAAAGGTCTGTTGAGACACGCAGTCAGCAAATAAGGTAAGCCGCAAAAAATACAAAATATCTAGATCCCCTTAATTCAAAAATCCTCATAAATCTGGGATTTAAAATATTTTCGAAAAAATAAAAGAAAATCAGCCCAAGTATGAACCAAGTTTGAAAAATGAAGGAAATCAAGTAGACCAAGTTAGCCGAATAGAAAGATTCTTTTCAAGGATTAATCAAAAGAACATTGAAAGAAACTAGATAAAATGCTATCAACAAGCTCTTGGATGCACGATATACCTATAGCCTCATGACCATACTCAAGAAATCATAAATTAGGTATTTTAATGGGGTTATGAATGCATATGCAATTAACACAGCAATTCGATCGTGAACTTCAAGAAGAATTTCACTAATAAATAGCTGAACAACATCCCAAGAAATTACACCCTTGTTTATTCTGCCCGTTTTTTTCTTTCTTTCTTCTTTTTTTTTTAAATATCATATTAATCCATAGATTTGGCAGATACATGACCTCCTTTTTTTTTTTTTTTTTTTGGTGATTCTTGATATGTAGTTCAACCAAATATTAGGAGGGTAACATTCTTAAGAATTCACATAGCTTTTAATTAGAAGTCGGGAACGCATATGCAAATGGCATAATTCTTCCTATAGAAGTATGATCTTTGAGATGAATGAGGTCATAGGCATTGATCACTCCCGATAGAGGGTGGCAGCTCTCTTCTATCTAGAGTCCTCGCAAGAACAAAAAATTAATCCACAAAAAGTATCGACCCAAATTCAGATAACAAGAATAAACAATCAAACCATTCAAAGTAAAACAAGGATCAACAAAGGTTGAAACATGTTACCGCAAGATATGTGTGGTAACTTAGTATGTCCTATAAAACTTTCAAGTGTAACCCGGACATAACAGAAGGATGGTTACACTATCATTTCATTGTTCATTTATGAACACAACAAGTTCCAAGCGATTTACGCAAGGAATTAAATCGAGGGGAATCTAAAGGTTTTCTAAAAGAATCAACAAACTGATTATTTATTGACACACAGCCTATTGACACAACCTTTTGTTAACTAGATCTCTACCAAGATTAATAGTTCTTTTACCTCTTACCTGTTTCTTAGTGCCAACACCAAGTGTTGCATGTCCACTTGCACATTTCTGATAGTCCTTCAAGTGCTTCGGATTACCTGTGACATACTTAGAACAACCACTATCACAGTAAGTACCACAAGTTACTAGCACAAGCTTTAAGAGTATTTGCAGTGGAAAAACAGTTAATGTCATCTTTTTTCACCCATTTTTGTTTTATATCAGAGTGTCCCATCTTAGGAGCATGTAGAAACGCAGCGGAATTGGGTAAATGTTGTGACAAACTCTTATTTATCAACTTCCATCTTAAAAAACATTTTGGTCTGATGTGACCCAATTTATGGCAGAAGTGACAAGTTGGAACAAACCTTTTTCCATTAGTTTTACGAGAAAACTTTTGGTTTGTTAAGACATGCGAGTTGTTAGGACAATCAATTTTCTTCACAAAAGTATTTTTAGGATCAACATTTTTGTCAAACTCACACACATGTTTTTTCTTACTTGCAAGAGGTTGATATGTTTTTAAATTTAACTGTTGTTTTAGTTTCTAAACTTCTTTTGTAGCAGTATTCAATTTGAACAAAAGCACCTCTTTATCTTTCTCGAGCTCAGCAACTTGTGTCTTCAAGGCCTTATTCATTTCATCTACAGCAAGACATGTTTTGAGCAATTCATCTTGCTGTTGATGAATCATTTCTGCAGTGATCTCCTCTTCATCATCTGAGCTGGTTTCACCTGTATTAAAAGAAGAGTTTAGACTAACAAGGTGATCAGACAGGGACTGTTCGTACCTGACGAATGTCTGCACAGGCACTTCAGCTATTGGTTGAACAATCGTGCTAGTCCCACAGAAAAGGTTTCCATCCTTTTTGTGTTCCTCCTCATTGGAGTCTTTCATGTCATCACGCTTGGCAGTAGTAACAGATTTTTCGCGTTTCTTTAGTCTATTGGTACACTCGTAATGAGTATGACCAAATCCTTGACATTTTTTACACTGAATTCTTC
This sequence comes from Erythranthe guttata, assembly GCF_000504015.1. The sequence goes on along the minus strand of NW_012193720.1, from coordinate 584,983 downwards.
TTTTCTTGAGGCGTGTGTCAACCTTTGAGGGATTCTCATTTACTTTGACCATCTTATCAAAATTTTCAGCAATATGTGCCATTAATTTGATAAGTTCTACTTCAACAGCAGACAATGTTGGGACATCAGGAGTGGAAACAACAGTAGTTGGAACATTGGTTGAATGCAAAGCTAAATTTCTTTCTTTGTCCATTCTACTCATACTCAACTTGTTCTCAAATGTCTGCCAGTTTCCTATGAGCTCGTCAAGATGATGTTCGTCAACATTAGTAGCCTCTTCAATTGCAGTTATCTTGTATGCAAATCGATCTGGAAGGGATCTTAGAACTTTGTGCACAAGTTTCTCTTCAGGATATGTTTATCCAAGGCCATGAGCTTCATTAGCAATGTCACACAACTTTGAATTGAAGTCACCTACAGTCTCATCTTCTTTCATTCTAAGATCTTCGAAGCGAGTTGCAAGCATCTGGAGTTTTGACAGTCTTACTGAGGTTGTTCTTTCATACGCAGTCTGAAGAATATCCCATGTCCTTTTGGCACATTCACAACCGGATATCAATTTAAATTGGTTGGTGCCAACCGCATTAAATATAGCATTTAAAGCCTTCGAATTGGTATTTTCCACTATCTGTTCTTTCTTGCTCCAGTTTTCTTCGTGTTTTTCATACTCAACACCTTCTCTGGTTTTGGCCACTGGTCTCGTCCACCCTGTTAGAACTGTACGCCATGAATCTTCATCCATTGATTTGATGAACATCTTCATCTTGGTTTTCCAATACGTATAGTTCATTCCATCTAGCAATGGGGGACGTGTAGTTGAACTGCCTTCCTTGTGAATACTCATCCTACAACAAGTAAAGCAAATAATCAACTTCCCAAAATCAGACACTAAGTATATCTAGTGACCGGCTCTTGATGCCAATTGTTGATTTTAAATGCCTATGAAAATCAGTTAACCGAAAGTGTAACAGTTGTTGTGGGAACAATATGCAGTTACAACTACAATTCTTGTGTTAACACAGTTATAAACTACTGGAAGCGAGTAAACAAACACAAGAACTTAATGTGGTTCAGACACAAATGTGCCCTACATCCACGTGGACCTGCAAACACGATTTCACTAGTTCAGATTTACAGTGTACATTAATAGGACTTATTAAAAACACTAAAGACTCCCTCTTTATTTAATATGCCGTTCTTGTACACAACTTGAACTCCGTGTCTCTTCCAACAGCAGCTCCACACCGCGTGCCTCGAACTCCCTTCAGAAACGCGGTTGATCTCCCTTGAGATCTATACAACAGATCTGTATATAATGGCACACACAACGATGGCACAGTCCTGCCTCGCAGAACGCCTTAGCAAACCTTCGACGCTATGAAGTGGTTTTTCTTCCAAATAATGCGCGCGGTTCTTGTATGTCTTGGAGGCTTATATAGCCACGAAAATAAGCCCTAAGACCTAACTTGAACCCTAAGAAATCTATCTAACTAGGTAATAGAATCCTAGTCGATTTCTACTTCTATTCTAGATAAGTACAAAAGATACCTAACTAGAATAAAATACATAGAAATAAATCTAAGTCCTAATAGAAGTTTTATAAAATAGGACTCTAATAAATTCCAAAATAAACATGGAGAAGCGTGTTATGATTAATTTAGCATCTCAGGTTAATAATCTAAGTTGATTACTTGCATAATTGAAGGAATTAGGGTATTAATAATCACATAGGGGGAATAATAAAATCCTAGGCTCGTTGAGTTTGATAATCTTCGTCATTATTTATTTTTCTTGCTATTTAATTCGCATTTAATATTTTAGTTTAATTTAGTTAATCATCTTTAATTAGACTGTTTAGAGTGGGCTTGAACATAGTTGTGAGAATCTAGCGCTTACGATTAGACAGTTGAATATTCCTCGTGGGATCGATATCCGGACTTAATTGTCTACTATATATTACTTGTACGACACGTGCACTTGCGTGTATGTATTACCACCAACACTACCCTAGCAGGGGGCAGCAAGTGTCAGCTGGGCCGTTGTGATAGCAAGGAAAATAATCCGCTATTGGCAATGAAAGAAGCACACCTTGTTACAAATATGGTACTCTTGGATGTTAAGGGGAGCGTAGAGGCCAATCAAGAAGGAAAAAGGTGGTCCCAAATAAAAACCAAAGCACTAAGTGACAAGCCAACTCGGAGGTTGATTCTAACAGGCAAAATAAAAGACAAAGTTTGAAACTAATGGACAAGGATACCAATTCAACGGCGGAGACTGCGAAGCAGTCCCGCCAATCCCAATGAGTTACTTATTCTGGAATTGTCAAGGGCTCGGGATTTCCTTAACATTCATAACCTCGGAGATTTTCTCCGAAAGCAAAACCCCGATCTGGTGTTCCTCTCGGAAACGAGGTGTTCACCACATGAGATTGAAAGATTGAGAAGATATGGAACTTGTTTAGAGTGGTGGTCGACAAATTTGGAAAGTCAGGAAGGCTTGCTTTATTATGGCGTAAAGATGTGAGGGTTATTTTGAGTAGCTATTCAACAAACCATATTGACATAGAGATTCTTCCTTACAATGGTAGCAATGGTTGGCCTTTCACGGGATTTTATGGTTTCCTTGAGAAATCACAGCGGCATCGTTCTTGGGAGCTTCTCTGTAATCTTCGAAATCTTAGTGACCTGCCGTGGATCATTGGCGATGATTTTAACAAAATTCTTGACAACTCAGAGAAATCTGGGGGAAATCCTAAGAATCCTAGCCATATTGGGGCGTTTCGACATGGTTTTCAAACATGCAACTTGGCTGATATTGGATATAGTTGTTGCCCATTCCTTCACTTGGTCAAATAACAGACAAGACCCACACACGATTCGATCTCGACTGGACAGAGCTTGTGCAAGAAACACTGGCACTCTCAATTCCCTCATGCCCACGTGACTCAATTAGAGTTATCTGGGTCAGATCATACACCCATTATGTTGGCACTTGGAGCCCCGTCATATTCGCATCACCGGAGAAAAAGAAAACCATTTCGGTTTGAGGCGATGTTGATTCGAAGGGACGAGTGTGGAAAAAAAGTTAACTAACAGTGGGCGTCACAGATGGAAATTGATTCCATCGAAGCGGTGCTGAAGAAAAATGAGGGTTTCGGTTGGAACTGATGGAATGGAGCAAAAGCACACTCAAACAGCCTCAACGCATAATCGAAGAAATTCAGAAAATATTGAACATCATTTTCCATGCTATGCAGACCGAGGGTAGTAGACTTGAGACACAAGCCCTTCGAAATGAATTGGAGCAGTTGTGTGAACACAAAGATATGTATTGGCGCTAGAGGAGTCATGTTCAATGGATGAAATATGGAGACAAAAACACCGAGTTTTTTCATGCCTAGGCAACTGCGAGGCAACGGGCAAACAAGGTTGACAAAATCAGGGATAGTACGGGGGTGTGGAGAGATAGAGTAGAGGATATAGAGCATGTGGTATCTAGTTACTTTAACTGGATTTCAAGGACCACAAACCCCAACTATGATGCGATAGATGAGGTGATGGGGTATATTGAACCAAGGATTTCTAGAAAGTCAGATGCTTTCCCGCCCTTTCACGGTAGTTGAGGTAAATCAGGTCATTTCACAAATGGCCCCTCTTAAATCCCCTGGCCCCAATGGTTTACCGGTCCTCTTTTACACTAAATACTGGCATATTTTGGGCTATGATGTTACGACTTCCATCTTAGAGTTTCTGAATCATAGATCCCTTCCTACTCCGTTGAATTTCACCTATATTGTTTTAATTCCAAAGGTGAAACTCCCCGAAAGAATCACCGACTACAGACCTATAATCTTATGCAACGTTATCTATAAACTTGCTTCGAAAATGCTAGCCAATAGACTAAAATTAGTCTTGAATCAGTTGATATCCCCAACCCAATCTACTTTTGTGCCGAAACACCTTATCACGGATAATGTCATTGTAGCTTTTGAGATAAACCACTTTATAAGGCTTAATTCGAAAAATCGTAGGAATTATATGGATCTTAAATTAGATATTAGTAAATCCTACGATCGGATTGAATGGATTTCCCTTAAAAAAATCTTTGTCGGCTTAGTCTTCCTTCTACTTTTGTTGATCTTATTATGGTTTGTATTACTTCGGTCTCATATGCTTTCATCTTTAATGGTACACAGTTTGGTTTGTTTCGACCTTCGAGAGGCTTCTGCCAAGGCGACCCACTATCTCCCTATCTATTTATTTGCTGTACAGAAGCTTTTATCGCGATGGTGCACATGGCGGTGGACAATAACGAGATATAGGGTGTGCGTGTGGCGCCATCAAAACCACCAATTTCCAATCTTTGCTTCGCAGACGACACACATTTGTTCTGTGAGGCTTCGGACTTGGGCACTACCGTGCTCAAGGATATTCTGTATAAGTACGCAAGATCCTATGGACAAGTAATCAACCTTGACAAGTCCACCATGGTGTTTAGTCCGAAAATTCCGTCAGCTTAGCAGGAATCCATTCATTATATACTCGGATTCAAGATTGTGGACCGACACGACAAGTACCTGGGTATGCCAGCCTCATTGGGTCGGACCAAAAAGGATATTTTCGCCTATATTAGGGATCGTACTTGGGCAAAGATTAAGGGGTGGGGCGAAAAACAGCTATCTCGTGCCGGCAAAGAAGTGTTGATTAAATCCGTCTTCCAATCCATTCCCACGTACATCATGAGTTGTTTCTTGTCGCCAAGTGGACTTCTCCAAGAGATTGAATCGGCAATGTTGCAATATTGGTGGGGCAATGGCAGCCGCAAGGTTTTAGCTGGATCTCGTGGAAGAAACTCTGTACACCTAAAAGTTTAGGCGCCATTGGGTTTAGAGAGATGAAGAGCTTCAACCTGGCATTATTGGCGTGTGGATTATCTCACAAGCGGAATCGCTACTATCGAGAATCCTTAAAGCCATTTTCTTTCGCGAATGGGGAATTTTCTTGGTAGGTATGGGAATTCGCCCTTCGGAGATTTGGAGGAGCATCATGATGGCATGCCCCCACTTGGAGGCATAAATTAGAGTGAGAAATGGTGATGGGACAAGCAATTTGGACGGACAAATGGCTCGTGGATGAGGGCTGCTCTCGGGTGATTCCAAAGAGGCCAATTCATAGCTCCTTTTCGGACAAAGTCACGGATATCATCGACCCTACCTGGTGTACATGGAATCTGTCTCTTATCGAGAACGTCTTTTGGCCGGTTGATAGAGATAGGATCCTCTCGGTCCCAATTGGCATTTCTCGAGCAATGGATACGAACATCTGGCATTACACCACTCACGGGAGATTCACGGTTAACTCGTGCTACAGTAACATTCTTTTGAAACTTAATATGGGGACAGGAAACAACGCTCAAGATGGTTGGCCCTCCGGTGGTCCTCCAAATGATGTTTTGCAGAAAAATTTGGCGGTACGACGTCCCTCCGAGGACGCGCCTATTCTTTTGGAGAGCGTGCCTGGACATGATCCCAACGAAAGCTGAGCTCGTTTGACGCAAAATTTCCAATTCGCCGTTCTGCCATGTTTGTGGACGTATTGAACTGTCATGCATGTTCTTTTAGAATGTCGGGGATTGAATCATGTGTGGAATAGACACCCATTCGACAGTATTGACATGAATAGTCTTCCAAACATTGTAAAATAGCTGGAGTGTCTCCAAAATGTTTTTAGTAGTGATACGGTTTCTTCAGCAACAATCATTATATGGAAGGCCTAGGATACTTGTAATCAAGAGTTGCATGGGAAGAAGACGATAAAGTCGGACAATCTACTATTGTGGAATTCCTCAGACCTCACTATCTATAAGCAAGCGAAAATGGTACGTATTCCTAGCATCCGACCGGCACACCCCACGACTTGGATACATGCCGATGTTGGAGCAGTTCAGATTAATGTGGACGCAACTTTTCCGATAGGAAGAGACTTTTTTACCACCTTGATGGTCGTTCGTGATGGGAGGGTCGAATGTATTTGGTGGGCGGTCGAGAAATTTTTGGGTCGCCCGAAACCGGAGGGTCGGAGAAGCAAGAGCGATATTACAAGCGATGAGGAGGGCAAAGATAGAGGGTCGGTCTCCATCATTGGGAAGGATGTTGTTGGGGGCAATTTTGTTTTGGTGTTGTTTTAGAAAAGAGTTTTTAAAATGGTGTTGTTTTGTAAGGAGTAAACGAATTGGGGTTGAGCGCCACCCCCCACGGCGGCACCGGCAGGAGGCACCACCACCAACGGCGGCACCAGTAGGAGACGCCAACTCCAACGGCGGCACCGGGCACCGGAAGAAGACGCCACCACCAATGGCGTCTTCTAATATTTATATTTTAATATTTTAATATTTTAAATATTTATATTTTAGTATTTTAATATTTTAATATTTTTTTATTTTTAGTTTTTGTTTTTACAAAATAAAACAATTCTAACTAAATTCATTAGTTTGATGGTAGTATTAAATTTATTATATTTTATATATTTTATTCATTAGTATTAAATTAATCATTCAATATTTTTATCTAATTAACACACTAAAATAATGTACCATCTTAAAAATATGTAGTCAAAAACAAAAGGAGTTCTAGAAAATAAAAGAGTTATACAAAATAAATATGTCCAATAGTAAAAATAAAATGAGTACAAGGAAAAAATGAGTACAAGAATACTCAAGTCCCCAAGAGCGGACCCGACCACATTATATGAGGAGGTCCTAAGATTTTTTCTCTTCTAGCCAAAAACCCAAATTCTGATATTAATTTGTGAGACCCCCCTGGATAACTTAAAATACCTATTTTGCCCTTTTTAATTTCAATTCAATATTAACCCTAATCAGCGTTCTCTCTCTACCACTCACACCAAAACCGCCGTTACATTTATATCTCTCTCTTCATCTTTCGCTCTCTCTAATTTTCTCTCGCCAGAAAAGAAAACTACCGCAGTGAAAAAGTCTCCGGCGACAGTGGTGGCTGAGAAGAAGCCAGAGGCCGACAAAAAGGTAAGGCGGAGGAAGGTTAAGGGAGATCGTCGACAATTACGAGGACGGCGACAACAAGAAGAACGAGATCCGTATTCCGCGCACAAGTTTCTGGCTCGGGAAATGGCGAGGACTGGGATCGCCTCATTCTAGGTGCACGAAAAGAGAGTACACGCCTGGAGGAATACTGATATGTATTCAATGGTACACAGCATTACTGATTGAACTTTTTAATTAGGGTTCCTGAACTTTTTAATTTGGATTACGTTCCTTGATAAAAAAAATCAATTGATTTGTAGTCAATAATTTGTTATTTATTTTTCAATTTTTTAATTTTAATTTTTTAATAGGAATTTTGGCCACTGATTTCAATTTTTTTACTTTTTTTTATTTTTTAATAGAAATTTGGCTATTGATGTCCTGTTAAACATTCTGGTGCTAACACTTCAAATATCATCATTTATAATATTATATTGACTATTCAATTGTTCTTCTATGGATATATTGGAAACTTTCTTCTTGATTCTTTCAACACTTAGGTTCTTTTCTATTTATTTACAATTGTCTGATGTATGCCTGTTTTTTTTAATAATGTATAATGAATGTTGCAACAACATTCGACAACGACAATCGAGGAAAGTAGAACATAATATAATTCATTATCTTAAACTGCTGAGAACTTTTTTAGTGGTGTAGAAGAATTTTATTCATATACATATATAGTCACATGTGATCGTATACCTGTAGTCATATATAGTGACATGTAGTAACAAGAATGAACATAACTACATCTGACTATAGTTGTATTTTTCATGTAATGTAATTCGAATTTTGCAGGTATTTTTTGAGTTCACCAAAGTATTTTTTGTACAACCATCATCGAATTTTGCAGTTATTTTTTGAGTTTTTCTTTTAATTTTTTTTCTTTTTTTTTTCGTGTGCAGCAGTGAGTTTAATTTTAGGAGTCGACTTGTACATAAAACGCGATTGTTGTGGCAAGAAATATAATAAAAAAAAACTCGAAACTTGTTCCTGGTGTGGTGCGAGAAAACTGACTGTTCATCCATTGAAGGCATAGAAAAGGTAATGAATTTTAATGTGCTTCTTAATATATTGAATCACTGTTTATTGGTCCTCAAATGATTTGTTTACTTTTGTTTTGATACTTTGGAGTATATTTATATTCGTGATGAGAATATTTTGTTGGTAATATGATATTGATATTTTATTTATCGAGAATGAAATAGGTGACTACTTTACGTGTGTTTCAACTATTATTTTATCTATGGTGTTCCACTTCAACTTGCTTTGATCTTTGACCTTTGGTTATACGAAGAATAATGACTAGCATACTCTGTTTGTAATTTGATTTTGATAATATAAGTTGTCTCGTATCGCCTGGAGAACAAAGTCAGGTACTTGAAGGGACAAATAAAGTCACATGCATGTATATAGTCACATGTGGTCGTATACATGTAGTCATATATAGTCATGTGTAGTAACATACAGTAATATATGGTGTAGTCACATGTAGTAATATATAGTCACGTGTAGTAACATACAGTAATATATGGTGTAGTCACATGTAGTGATATATAGTTATATATAAACTATGTAGTCATGTAGTCATATGTAGTCATGTATGAATTATGTGGGGAGTATCTATGTATACCAGTAGGTGATAGTGCGTGTGTGCACATTTAAATTTGAAGCAAAATTCGTTGTTTGTTTAACTCTTTTTCGTTTTCACAGGTCCTGGTGTTTGAACTACTATGTAGTAAGTTTTTGCGGAGTGGATTGTGTTCGTTGTTCAAAACAAGCGGTTCTCGTGTTGACAAGTGCGATTTGAGTCAAATTTAGTCGTATAGATAACTGTAGCCATGTATAGTTCCATGTAGTTATATATATTTATATACAAGCTATGTGGTTTTTCTGATGTACAGTGATCTTGATGATTGTGTTTTTTTTTTCACTTCTTTGTTAGGCATTAAATTATTTATAATATCAAGAATCAAAGTTTGAATTTTTTTATTGGTATAGATGATTTTTTATATATTTAATCAATGGTTTTTATAATCGATCGACCATAACTTTGGGGTAAAAAAACAATACATGGCTATATATAACTATACATGAGTGTGGTATACTATAGTCATGTGTAGTCAATTGCAGTACAGTAAATTAAAAATTTTAAAAAAAATATTAAAAAATTAAAAATTAAAAAAAATATTAAAAAAATTAAAAAAAACTTAAAAAAAAATTAAAAAAACAATTAAAAAAAATTAAAAATTAAAAATTAAAAATAATTAAAAAGATAAAAAATTAAAAAATTAAAAAAATTAAAAAAATACAAAAGGAGGGTACGTATAAAAAATAATAATAAAATAAAAATTTATAATTTTTTATTAAAAAATCTGAAAAAATGATAAATGCAGGTCTAAAAATGTGGAGTGCAGTTAGCAATAATGCTGAATGCAGTTGGAAAAGCTGAATGGAGTTAGTTAAAATTTACAAATAAGGGCACAATTGTACTTTTGCTCCTCCGGGGGTGTATCTCAAAGAAAGAATTTTAGGGGTGGACTTATCCCTATATATTTTCCATTCTAGGAGTGTATATCAAATGGCCCCTACACAATAAGGGTTTGTTATTTTCTAAAAAATAAAAATAAATCAATTAAGGGTAAGATTAAGGGTTAAATTAAATTTTACAGCTAATTAAATCTCCACGTGTCATGAGTTAAATGGAATCCACTTATCTCCAAAAAGCAGCGGATCCATATATATATATATATATATATATATATATATATATTCACTAAATCATAATGCTTTTTATCTTAACATACAAGTTAAGTTAGACATGGGTTTAGATGAAAGTTGATAAGCACTATGTATGAATTTTGTATACGAGTTTTGGAAAGAAAAGTTTCACTATAAGAATTTGATCTTATTTTAAATAGCAGCTCTAAAACAAAAGAAAAAATGAAATGTGAACTCCGGATTGGAGATAATCCATATAACATTTGAGATAATTCAATGTCGATCACCATCAAATATTTCGATGATATATTCAAATCAATACTTAATCTTCATCTGAATTTTCTGTCATCACATATACTGAAAATGAAGAAATTTCTTTCTTCCCAAGTGTAGGAGTACACAAGACTGGCTTTGGAGGAACTTGTATGGATTGAATACTTCCTTCTAACATTTCAACAACCTTCGACATTGATGGCCTATCCGATGGAGTTGTCTGAATGCACCAAAATCCGATCAAAAACATTTTCCTTGCTACTTCATCGTCATTATCAATCACAATGAAATCGTTTGCTTTCTCGGTGGCATCAACTACATACTTGTAGATTTTGTCTGGAAAATAATTCTCACTGGATTGAACTTCTTCGTTTCCGGCAAATTTTCTCGCACCAGCCATTTCAAGAAGCATCATTCCATAGCTATAGACGTCAGATTTATGAGAAACTCCTCCAAAATTTCTCGAAAACACTTCAGGAGCAATATACCCAATAGTCCCTCTTGTCCCAAGCACTGATAATATGCTTTGATTTTTCTTACACAACTTAGCAAGCCCAAACTCAGATATTTTCGGACAGAACTCATCATCTAAAAGGATGTTTTGAGGCTTGATGTCAAAATGAACAATCCTAGTCTTGCAGCCTATGTGCAGATATTCCAGTCCCTTGGCAACTCCGACTGCAATCTCGTACATTTTCTCCAAATCCAGACAATTATTATTGTTGTTGATGAACTTGTCCAAAGATTTATTGGGCATAAACTCGTACATTAGAGCTCTCTTATTTCTATTAAAGGAAAATCCCAAGAGGTTGACAAAAATAGACATGGGAAGTTCTACTGATGCTAGCAACTTCATTTACGAACTCTTCTCCATTGCTATCAGCCTCGATCAGAACTTTGACAGCAACGAGGGTTCCATCAGGTAATACACCTTTATAGACACTACCATATCCTCCTACCGGTGCCGCCGTGGGGGGTGGCGCTCAACCCCAATTCGTTTACTCCCTACAAAACAACACCATTTTAAAAATTCTTTTCTAAAACAACACCAAAAAAAAATTGCCCCGGAGATTGTTTGCAGGTTATCCAAGCATTGTAAGAAGGAGCTCCTGTCGTGGCTACGTTCGGGACCCTTATCAAGATTGTCTAGAGTTGGCTAAAAGCTTTTACTCAATTTCTTTCAAGTTTATCAAACGTTATGCGCAATGGTTTAGCTAACGCTATTGCTAAAACTCATGATTTCTCTTGTACCGAAGGTGTAATCTTTCCTCCTTTTTGGCTTGCTATGCCTAAATAAAGCCTAGTTTAAAAAAAAAATTAATAATTATAGATGAAGTAAAACCCATGACCTCTTGCTAGAAGAGGGTTCTTGCCAATGGACCATATGTGCTTTATGTTTATAAATCAAGTATTGTATTATTAGGGTTGGAAATCAGACGAAATGGATCGGAAATGACTTTTTCGGAATTTTTTCAATTTTTTTCGGAAGTAAAAAATGGGTTCCAATTTCTATTCCAAAAAAATCATAATGCAAAAATTCATTCCGACTTCAGAATGTCTTCGAACCGGCGGAATTTCAGAAATTACATTAGTTTATAATCTCTTGTTTCAAATTTGAAATAATTAATTTTTTTTTTCTATCTTTATAAAAGTATTTGGAGGAAAATGCAAGAAAATTTAGGGTACACGGACAATTTTTTGTAGTTTTAACCAAATAGTTCTACAACACTTTTTCTCCAGTCGTACACAAAGTGAATAAACAAAAAAAGCGAATAAGGAAAAAAGCCTAATTTAAGTTTTCTCATTTCCTACAGTCATCATCTGTTAGAAAAAAATTTAAATGTCTAAAATATTAATATATGTTAGTTAATATTAAGAGTAACAGATAATTTAGACTCTTAATGGATATAGCTATTAGAAATTGCTAACGGATATAATCCGTAAGAATTGTTTATTTCTTGCTGTTAAAAAATCTCCTTTTTGGTTTAGTGTAGGTGCCAATGAATATTCTTCATCAACCGGGGGAGATTCAAGAAAACATACTCAGTTGCTGTGGATTTTGGCTGAACGTAGCTATGACAAGCTGGAAAGTAATAAAAAAAATGTTAATATTCAAATGTAAAGCTATGATAAGCTAGAAAATGATAAAATATCGTCATTATTTACATGTGAACAAATCTCAAGCTAGAGGAAATTAAAATAAAATAATAATAGACTACAAATGTAATCATGCATATAATGAAAAATGGCATAAATTTGTTGATGATCAATAGGTTTAAATGCCGGAGTGAATCAATTACTATATATTATAGTAGAAAATGCTATGAGAGGACACAAAACCGGAGTAAAAAATGGCATAAATTTGTTGATGATCAATAGGTTTAAACGCCGGAGTCAATCAATTACTATGTATTATAGTGGAAAATACTATGAGAGGACACAAAATCGTAGTAAAAAATGGCATAAATTTGATGATGATCAATAGGTTTAAACGCCGGAGTCAATCAATTACTATGTATTATAGTGGAAAATGCTATGAGAGGACACAAAACCGTAGTAAAAAAATGGCATAAAATTGTTGATGATCAATAGGTTTAAATGCCGGAGTCAATCAATTACTATGTAATATGTATTATAGTGGAAAATGCTACGAGAGGACACAAAACCTTTTAACTTTTTTCACAGTCGACACATCAAGAGTACTACAATGAGCAGTTATGCCCAAATAAAAGCATATTTATGGCTACATGGAAAGAGTGAGGCATTAGTGTTAGTTATGCGCCATATGTGTGCATGCAACTAGATCACATACATGTCTAGTGGATTTAGTGCAGTCAAATTATTTTTAAACTACATATAACAACACATTTATTTATGTATTTATTCTTCCCACACAACTTATATCATTTACATAAGTTGAAGATAAATTATCTACACATATCTAACCTCCATCCCCCACTTTTATATTAATAATCCTAAAAAAAAAAAGCGTGCTACCCTTGAACTCCGTTTATTTTTAGAATTAGCCAAACATGTTATACAATTATGCCCCGACCATTGATAATATATATTAAAAAAATATATATATTTCCGCATTTGAAAATGTTTTTAGAGCTTACTTGAGTTGGACCGGCAGCAATAAGAAAATTGGCTACAACACCACCATAAAAGAGGCCTTCAGGGTTAGCCAATTGAACACTCAATACGCATCTTTTGACGTGTCTAGTTCCATTATATGTGTGCGATCCATTTAGATGTACAATGGAAAAATTGCCCTGCACGAGGAAAATAAATATTGACTCAAACAAGAATTACACATTATATATATATATATATATATATATATATATATATATATATATATATATATATATATATATGATAAACTACATTGTTTCACATACACATACACATACACTAACATTCTAGTTTTCATATCAATCATACACTCGTCAAATTAGATCAAACTGAAAACTCGCTAGTCTGTTGATGATAACAAAATGTCGTCGCTCATAACATGTAGAAAGAAAGAAACATAAATTATCATGCATTGTTTCAAGTGAATTAATAAACAAGTTTTATATAGGTCTATCTTATTAGATACCGAACAATTATAAGTAGGAAATATAAAAAAATTACAAAGATTCATACCTCGTATCGAGAAATGCCACCGGGAGAAGCACGTACAAAAATTTCTGCAGTGGATACTGATCCGAAAGCCGAGACAATGCAAATTGAATCACGAGTCGTCATAGAAAATGACTTGATCCTTTCAACTATGTTCTGCACAAACAAAAAAATATATAGTATTAATTACTTATTGTTACATGTGATTCTTATTGAATATATATCCAAGTTATCGATAATTCAAGGCAATATAATTATTGGTTACCTCTCCTTTTTGAATCTCTATTCTATGAGGAGTGAAGTTGCTTCCTTCAGTCTGCGCAACAATCCCACCTTCATAATGACAATAAATTGTGTAAATTGAAGAATACTTTGTTTTTTGGCACTTTTTTTTCATTTGACATAACTAGAAATAGATTTTGAACATAAATATGGAAAATTTATTTCATAAATTAAATACGTTTGTGTTGTGCACAGTGAGAGCATTCGATGCACTTGAATTGCACAAATATGGTGCCTAAAAGGAATATTTAAAATTTTAACTTCTACAATAACAAAAGTATATTCTAGAAATTACATCGAAATAATAAATATACAAATACTTAGCAAAAATATATTCCAATGTTTCCAACAAAAAAATGTATTTAATTTCATATATTACTTTACATACCCTTAATCAACAAATTTATGATCATTGATTAAAGTTCTATAAATCAATATAATAAGTACAAGAAAATTTCCAAACACTCAAACCCTAATTTGTCAATAACTCGCGGCAGTCGATTTGTTGTTAAATAGGTCGGATCGACCAGTCCTATTCGTTTAATTTTTAACAACATTCCTTAACACATTAATAACCAAATTAAAAATCGATAATAAGTACAAGAAAATTTCTCAAACCCTAAGTTGTCAATAACTCATACCGGCAGCCGATTCACTGTTAAATAGGTCGGATCGACCAGTTCGATTCGTTTAATTGTTAAAATACATTGCTTAACAAATTAATAACCAAATTAAATCAATAATAAATACACAAAAAATTCCCAAACCACCCCAACCCTAATTTGTCAATAACTCGTTTGTGCGGCCGATTTGCTGTCAAACATGTCAGATCGACCAGTCCGATTCGTTTTCAACAACATTGATTCACAAATTAATAACCATATTAAAGATTAAAAAAACTTACCGAAAGAGACAGCCAACCTCTGCCACTTACCGGAACCCCTAGGCCGGCCTCTTCCCCGCGTAGGTGGAGTGATGAAGTATTCCGGCATCGCCACAAATTGTTGTGGCATCTCCATCGGCGGTTGTTTCCTCGGGTGCTCTCTCTTTGTCTTGCTACATATGACATGTTTATTACTTGTGCCGATGCCGCCGTCGGAAACTCTCTCCTCTGCCAATCCATGATCATCTACGCCGACATTCTCCAACTTCTCCTCCGGAGGAGCAACGGCGGCAACATCCACATCCACAGCTGGTTCGATATGTTGCGGGATAGTGTTTTCAATGCATAAACCCTCCATTTTCTAGTCTTAAAAACATTAAACAATCTTTTATTAATTTAATCAACTTAAAAGGCAACAAAACTCATGATTTAATTAACAGTTACCGAACATCCACAAATAACCCACACAAATACACATACCGTTGTGTCTTCAAACGTGCTTCTATAAAATTATTATATATATAAAACCAACCGAAAGATCGACCCTATATAGAAAAGGCAAAAGGGAGAAATGAAATCAAGAAATGGTTGTCTTGTTATCTATGTGAGTGTGTGCTTTATAGGGAAATAATGTTATAATATTTCACAATATTCCAACAATAACCTTTTAGATTTTATTTTATTTTTTTGGGAATTTGCAGGTATAGAACATAAAGAACATAGAATAATCACTAACTAATCAGGATATTTAAATATTTTAATATTTCTAGAAAGAAAAAAAAAACTATTTTAAATAAAATCATTATCATAGTTTTCTTTTTTTTCCTTTTTCCTTTTGGTTTCCTTTTTACTTTTCATTTTGTATATTTATTTTCTCTCCTAGTATTATCATTTTATTGAAGGAAAAATGAATTAATTCTTAATGGTATAGTCGATTGCTTTTTTCCGAGTTAAAAAATCCATTATTCTAAAAAACATTGTGAATTGCATTTTAATCGATATGATTGAAATATATGGAGAAAAAAAATAATGTTCCAAGTTGGATATTACAAATTGTGCAATCCTCTGGTGGATTCTCACGAATTATATATGGAATGAGGAATTGAATACCAACACATTGTCGGTACGTTATCGACTACACATGTATAAGTTTTATTTCAAATTTATTAATTTAAATTTTGAGAAAAATAGCTCTATTCTCGACCATAACATTGAATGTTTTGAATAGTATATACATATATATATATATATATATATATAT